>CAUYRH010116541.1:0-83768 GCA_963574655.1 Perodicticus potto
AGACAGAGCCTCAAGCTGTCACCCTGGATAGAGTGCTGTGGCATCACAGCTCACAGCAACCTCCAATTCCTGGGCTCGAGCCAGTCTCCTGCCTCTGCCTCCCAAGTAGTTGGGACTACAGGCGCCTGCCACAATGCCTGGCCATTTTTTGGTTACAGCCGTCATTGTTGTTTGGTGGGCCCAGGCTGGATTCGAACCCGCCAGCTCAGGTGTACATGACTGGCGCATTAGCTTGTTGAGCCACAGGCGCTGAGCCTGTTTCAGAACTTTCTTTACTATATGAGATGAAAATGAGTCAATAGAAGAGAAATTTGCTAGTAGTCACCCTTAGCACTGCTGAAAGTGTAGTTGAACCTGAGCCTCAGGCATCTGTCCTCTTCACCGCTGTGCCTAACAGCATAGTGGAAATTAGTTTACACTGTTGTACGATTATGTTTTAAATTTCTTGTTACTTATGTTACATTTCTTGGTTAAATAGGGGGCATCCAATGAATACAGTTGACAGACTATTCCTATAAAATATTGTATTTATTGGAGGCAAAATTTATTTTGTTTTTGTTGCTTGGAAAGTTTCATTTTGGTTTGAAGCCAGCATTTTGTAGTGTGGTATTTTGTGAAAATAAGCAAAAACTTTGGGGGACAGTCCTAGAATCAGATTTTAGCTCTGCCTTTTGCTAGGTTTAAGAATAAGGGGGTGATAATTCCTGTCCCAACACTCTGAGAAGTTATGAGGACTAAGTGTATGTAAAACAGTATAGTGTTTAAATAGTAATTATTCAACTTGTTAGATTACTTCTGCCAGTTTTAGGGAACATCAATCTCTAATTTCCATTCTTTGGTCTTTATTGTTTTAAAATTATAATAAGTTAGTGGTGCCTGTAGCTCAGTGGGTAGGGCACCGGCCACATACACCAAGCCTGGCAGGTTCAAACCCAGCCCTGGCCAGCTAAAGCAATAGTGACAACTGTAACAACAACAACCACAACAAAAAATAGCCAGGGATTGTGACAGGTGACTATAGTCCCAGCCATAGTTTGAGTTTGAAGTTGCTGTGAGCTGTGACGCCATGGCACTCTACCCAGGGCAACCGCTTGAGACTCTAGCTCAAATAAAAAAAAAAAAGAAAATTATAATAAGCCTTTTGAAATTTAAAAGGTTTTATTTAAAATTGTTAGAATTTGTACCAATATCCAGTTGCCTACTCATTTGTAAAGACCTTTGAGTATTACCCCTTGTTTGAGGGATAAGTCTATGTTCTGTTGAGGCATTGATTGACCATGTCTTACCTTCAAGTTTCTCTTTGTTTCCATGTCTTTTGTTTGGTGAACAACTATATATAGGTAAGGTACAGGACACTAGAATCATTTGTTGTCAAAGGAATTTGGCAAAATTTTAGTGTTGTTAAAATAATTCTGAAGAGTATTTGCAATTTTTTATTTATATGGGTTTCATTCTCTGGAATCATTTTGGTCTCATAAATTCTTCTTGAAATCTATTCTATGGGATAAGAACTATTAAACAATATACTTAGGCATATTGAAACTTTAATGAGTTCATTTGAGCAGACAGAGCTTCATAATCAGGCATTGCCAGAGCTCAAGTGGTTCAGCGTTCCACTAAAAGGGAGTGAAGGCAAAACTTTTGTAAAGTATTTATGGAAGCAAGGCAAAAAAATTATTTGATTGGTTAAAGTGGAAAGTCCCTAATTAGAGGTTATTTGGTTTCTAATTGGTAACGTCATCCTCTAGAGCAGTGCTTCTCAACCTTGCTAATGCTGCGACCCTTTAATACAGTTCCTCATGTTGTGCTGACCCCCAACCATAAAATTATTTGCGTTGCTACTTCATAACTGTAATTTTACTACTGTTATGAATCGTAATGTAAATATCTGATATGCAGGATATATTTTCATTGTTACAAAGGGGTCGCGACCCACAGGTTGAGAATGCTGCTGTAGATGCTGGTTAGCTGGCTCTGTAGGCAACCTGTGAGCACTCACTCTGAGTGAACCCAACGCCCTGGGGCTGTCTCAGCCTGTTGGCCTCCTGGTTAATATTTAACAGTATACATAATCCATCACAAATCAGGTATTGTATTAAGTAAACAATAACAACCTGTATTTGCATTGTGTCTTGTAGTTTTCAAAGCACGTTGATAGTATTTTTTGATACTTGTAATAACTTGATAGTTCTCCCTAAAATACAATGATAATCTAAGGCATTTTTATTCCTCATTCAAAATCATGATCTCTCTGATATAGTAATACCAAAAAAGTGGAGGGAGCATGGTCTTAGGGATCCAGTAAACTGAGCTTGCTTTCCTGGATCTTTGTTGGGTGTGGGACCTTAGCTAATAAGTCCCTGGATGTCTTTAAGTGTTCTTCCTGTACGGTGAAGCTTACCTAGACTTTGCACAAAGCAGTGCGACAAAGATTACCTACCTGGACCATTGTCCTTAAACAAATCCAGCTGCTCTTATCCTTGTTACATTTCTGCTATTTATTCATGATTGGTAGGGTAGAATTAATTAATGAATTCCTTCCTCCTCCTTCATGTTGTCCTTTCTTTTCTTCCTTTTAAACCTTCCTGGAGGACTTTGGCTGTTATTTCTCGTGTGTATGTTTTGTCTTAATGTTGTGTGTTTATTTAAAGACATTTTGTATGCAGGTATTTGTTCTACGTTTATAAAAATAGCTTACTTACAAGCATTCTTAATGTTTTGGGATGACTGTTTCTTTCTCCCTAGCTGGGATGGGAATGTGTGTTTATGATGAGCTTATTTGTCCTTAGCAGACAGTGACCCATATCTCTACTCTGCTGTGCCATTTATTTGTTTATAGAGCATCATTTGCATGACTGTGAGCTTTATGAATTCATCTAGTTAGGGAAGTTTTTGTGTATTCAGCTCTGGTTTGAATGTAATAGGTATTCAGTTAGATTTGGACTGCTTAAATAAAATAATTCCTTAGTGAAAAAAATTTGTCATGTTGGAAGTTAAAAATTTCTTTTTGCAGTAGCAGCTACAGTAACATTTTTAATAATCAGTCAAATAGAATTTACAATGACTGTGAGTACTGTTATTTTGTTTATAATCAATTTAAATATTTCAGCTGGACACTTACATTATTTTGAAGTAGATTTCTGAATGTACAGTATGTAGGTGTTAGGTATTATCATTCTTATATGAGCTTCTGTTTTTGTTTGATTTTTATAGATCAAGGCCAAGTCTTGTCCTTTGATTAAAGTTTGTGCAAGCGTTAATTTGTTTGGGGGTGGGAAGGGCCTATGAACTATATTATTGTAATTTCTTTACTGTTACTTTATTGTGCAGGCTGAGTTGCATTATTCAGTTATACTTTTCTAGCCTTTTATTTTAACTAACTAGATTTTTGAAAACTAACAATCACAGTTTTTAGAAGAGGATTTTTCAACAGTTCCTACTAGCTAGTAACAAACTCATTCATTATACCCATTACTTTAATTTAAAACATTCACTCATTCTTGCACTTATTCAACTATTTAATAACTGTTATAGAGCCCTTCCTAATTCCCTGTGATAGGTGTTGGAATGTAACAAAGATTAGTAAATAGAAGTTCCTACCGTCATTGGCTTTATAATCTTATGGGGGTGGGTAAAGAAAATGTGTGAACAATGAATATAATAAACTAGACACTGCTATGGTGCAAATTTTATACAGCAAAACAGGCCTTGGTGGAGAGCAGCATTAGTCCACATGTGGGGGGAGGCGAAGTTGATGTTTTAATTAAAAGCTGGATCCAGATATGTCATTTTTATATTGCTCAAGAAATATAAAGTTAAATCAGATAAGATCTTACCCCTCAAGAACATTATTTGGCAAATGTTTGTACAGAACTTACCTGTAACAGATATTGTTTTTCTAAGTACTTTTCAAATATCAAATTATTTAATCCTTATAATAACCTTAACGGGTAGGTGTATTTATTTATACACTTTTTTGATGAGGAAATTGTGACTTAGACTAAATTACTTTTGGCAGCCATGTAACTAGAAAGCGCCATAATGGGGTTTCAAACTCACGTAATTGGAGTCCGGCTGCATTATTTTCAAGATTCTTTCTCACTTAGGGTTTTATGTTTCAGTTTTTTTTTTGGCGGGGGGGGAGGGGGAGGCGGTTCTTCTTATTAATCAGCAGCTAAAAATTCAGCAGCAGGAAGTGTACTGAAGGCATCTCAGATGGCAGAAAGTGGATCATTATTTTTATCTCTTCAGTTTGGGGGCCAGAGTATCAATTTTTGCCTCAGCTTAAAATCACAGAAATTGAATTTTGCATAATGAGAGAACCATGCAGGACTATAGAGTGCTCTTTGAATTAATCACCTTAGGCTTCAATATCTATACTTGCCTTAGAAGCTATATTAATGTCCCCCATCCCCTCTTTTTTGTTCTTTTAAATTTTACTATATGCAAAGATTGCTTCTTTTTAACTCCTTTGTATTCACTTAACTCTCTAATTTTGTCAGTTATCAAAATCTTGCTTTACATTTTCTTTTGGATTTGGTTCTTTTATTTGTCCCTGATATCACACAAAATTCCTTGACCTGTTCTTTAAATTCAGTTTCAGAACCTCACTAAAGATACCAATCACAGATACCATTGAAGTTCTGTGATTTCCAGCTTTTCTTTTTACATGGAAGCCGTGCTTCTCACAAAATAACTTCGTTATAGGGGATTAAGTGGAGGGCTAAGCAGGTATGGCCACATTAAGAAAATCTAAATCACTTGTGATTTACAACTTTGAGAACATTTTCACATCTCATTCAGGAAGGAAGTAAAAATGGTAGATATTAAAATGTATAGTATTTAATTATTCGCAGTAGGTAAGAGAGGGAAACAATGCAAATTTCCATCAGCCAGTGAATGGGCAACCAAAATGTGTTATATGCCTGTGGTGGAATATTGTTCAGTCTAAGACAGGAAGGAAGACCGCTCATGCTACACTATAGATGAACCTGGGGCATTGTGCTGAGTGAAATAAACCAGTCACACAAAGGTTCTACTTACAGGAAGTAGGTAAGTATCACATTTATAGAAACAAGGAGAATGGTGGTTACGAAGGGCTGGGGGAGAAAGAGTGAGAAGCTTTTGTCTAATGAGTCTAGAGTTTCAGTTTTGCAAGATGAAGTTCTGGAGCCCTGTTGTACAACACTGTGAATATATAAATAAACAGAGAACTATACAATGGAGATGGTAAATTTTGTGTCATGTGACTTTTACAACAATTAAAACAAAAACATGAAAAGGGATGGTCTTTGAAGTCTGTTACCCGAGTTGGAATCCTGTCTCTGCTAGTTATATATGTTGTCTAACTTTGGCAATCTTCTTACCCATTTGAATCCTCAGGATTTTATTCTATAAAATGGAGGTGATACATCATGTATTTGTTAGGATAAAGAGAGAATTTAAGTCAGACACACAAGCCTGTGTTGGTGAGCCATGCCAACAAAGTAATAATTTTCATTATTTATTAGATTTTTCTTGAGTAATTTTATATATGTTGAGCTCAAATGGATTATTTTATATGTAAACGAGGTATCAGAATTTCCTTTTAAAGATTCCTTTACTTTGCCAAAGATACAGGGTTGGATTAGATGTTTTTGTTTTCTTTCATTTTGTTTTGGCCTTTTTTTTTTTTTGGCTTTATTAAGTCCTTTCTCCATCTTTCTGCGTACCCTGCTCTGTGCCCAGGAGGCTGACGTAGATGGCATAAGGCCTGTCTGCAGACTCCCTCCCCCCTGGCTTTTAGTTGGGTTGATAGCTGTCCATGAATGGTGGCCAGCAGAAGGTTGGCAGGGGGGAGGAGTGAGACTATGGTGTTTATTTCTTCGGGTTTCTTCCTGCTGTGTCACCACAGTTGGTGCTTCCCTCTGTGAAGTCTGCTGTGGCCCCCCGGCTGCCCTCTCCACACAGTCTCTTTCTTTTCCTTTCCTTGCCCCTTCATGCCTGTTTAGATAGAGAAATAGTCACGTGATTCAAACATTTTAAATAATATAAAAACAGATGCAGTGAGAAGACTCCAATTTCTGTATTTTATCCACTTTGTTTTCTCTGTGCCAAATAGATAGCCAAGGTCACAGATTTCTTGGACAGGCATACATCCTTCAGTGCTGTGATTCCATTCTGAGAATTGCATCTTCAGGCCTTTCATCCTTGTGTGAGCAGAACAGAGAGTGTCGCAAACCTGCATGTGCTAACCTGCTGGACATGGAGGCTACATGGTATCGCCTTCTGCTTGTAGTCTGCAAACCTGTATAGCAAACTGTCCTGAATACTTAGGTAGTTGTAACAGAGTGATAAGCATTTGTGTATCTAAACACACAAATATAGAAAAGGTACAGTAAAAAAAAACAGGATAAAAAAATTAGGAAAAAAATAGTGCACCTGCATAGGCCATTTCCCCAGGAATGGAAGTTGCTTCGAGTGAGCCATTGGATGAGTAGTGAGTGAGCGCGGGACCCAGAAAGTCACTGCGCACCTTTTTACAGCTTGCGGTAAGGTACATTCTTTTACGTCACTGTCAACACAAACAACACGAGTAACCATTGCACTGTGACTTTGTGACAGCTATGACCACACTAGGTGATAGGGACTTTTCAGCCCCATTCTAGTCTAACAGGATTGCTGTCATGATGGTCTGTTGCAGTGGGAAACATCCTTGAGTGGCGCGTTCAGTAGGGAGGGGTTTTTTCTTGCCTTGCTTTGACATGAGACGGTCTCCACCAACACACTGTCCATGTGGGAGCATGTGGTCAGTAGACAGTGTGTTGGTAGAGACCTTCTCGTGTCAGAACGGGAGGAGTTTCCTCATTCTGGGCAGCAGCCGTCCGCTGCTTCGCTGTGTGGGTGAGCGGTGGCTTCTCCAGCCAGCCTCCTGTTTATGCACAGCGCGGTGGTATCCAGTGTTTTGCTATGGAAGACAGTGCCGTAGTGCAGAACTATACTGGATAACATTTCATAGCCATCCAAGTACACTGAAGGGTGAATTTCTAGACAAGAAGTTGCCAGGACAAAGGAAAAATAATAATTTAGATGTATTTGATTCTGTGAGAAAAATTAGGCGCATATATATATATATATATATATACATACATATACATATGAAATTTAACTTATTTAATCCCAAAGATTATTCGACTGCTTTTTAAAGGATTAGTGGATTAGTATATTTGGTATATTACAAAGGAAAGGGGCCATTGTTTAGGAAGCTCTGTACTCTGGACCAAGGCAAAAGCAAATGAATACACAAAAATCAAATCAGACATTATTACTGAAACCAGATTTCATGGCTGACACAGTTTGGTGTCTGTGTTTTGAAAATAGCATTTTAATCCCCTCTGTTATCTAAAACCTTAATCATACATTTGCTTATTATTTCTGAGCTGGGGGATGGTACTGGTACATTAAGCTGGACCAAATGTAATCTGGGGATTAGTGAAAGTCAATCCCCCATGCGTTCAACCTGGAAAATCTGATTGAGTTTTCTCTATTGGTCAGCCTTACTTTGCTACAGTTAATGAAAAGGTCACATTCATCTTGGGCGATGTCAGGTACCTTCTCTCCTTCAGAGAAGATGAGAGAGTGGTAGCCTGGGTTTCTGAGTAGGAAACTTCTGGCAGGTATAAGTGCTTGAGACAGCTGTCTCAAGATTTCATAGAGCATTTTTTACAATTTCCCATTTTTGGCTTTATATTTTATTGAATTTAATGAAAATACTGAGCTACTGGTAATCCTTGATCAAGTAGAAAACACAAACTTGTTGATGAACTAGCACCAGTTAAAAAATAAAAGCCTTGACCAGTTTTGAATTGTACGGTTGGAGTGCATAGGGCCTGGGAGTAGCCCAGCACTTGTGATTTCAGCTCGTTCTGTTTGACTCCAGGGATGGGGCTCAGGGCTCTTTCCCTCATGTGGGGCTTTAGGTCCAGGAAATGCAAACCTACATGATTCTAATACAGCATCAGGTTAAAAGTTTTTTTCAATAAACCTTTAACAGTGAAATATTCCAATACAATTTAAAGCTCATTTAAGATAACAGTATATTGTAGCAATCTAAGATTTATGAAGTAGACTGTTATTTAATCTAGAGATTTTATTTTCCTCCTTGAAGTCATAGATATATCTCCAACTTTAGTATAATATATGATAAAATACATAATTTTTCCAGTCTTACCTACATTACTATGTGTATTCAAAATTTTAAATGTTACTGATACAAGGAAGAACTTTTGATGTTCTCATTTTATGTAATTAAATGTTAAATTGTGCATCTGATGTGAGTTTTCAAACATTATAGAAATAGTTATTTGAAAATACAGTTGGTAGTTACATCTATTTCGACATATATGCACATAATGTATCCTTAAAAAATTTTTAAGGAAGTTTCAATATACCTAATTTTGTTGAATCTTCTAATTATGTCATCGGTACTTCCAGTTATAGCATAAATTGATAAATGAAAGAAGGGACTTATTTTCTTGTACTAATTAAAGCTGAAGTCACGAATTATTATACTCCATGGTGCAGCTGATGTATGACTTATTGCTCTTTACTGAAAAAGACAAAATTAATTTAAGCTCATTTATACCATTAATGCTAGCTACAGTTTTCACATTTGCTTATGTGAGTCTTTATTCATAGAAAATTTCTGAGGAGTATGTAAAAATTGTTGATTATAACTACCTATGGAATATGGGTTAAGGTTTAAAAACTATATCCTGTTGTATACATATACTGTTTAAATTTTTGCCATATATGTATATTATTTTTATAGAAAAATGTCAATACAAATTAAAGAGAATCTTCTGTTTCAGTGTATGTTGTTCCATTATAGATTCCATTTAGAATTTGTTTCCCAGGATCAAAACATAGCATAGACCAAGAAAAGAGACAAAATATCTAATTGCTAGTTTAGTGACTTAGTCTTCATCTTTTCTTAGAAACTTGGATCAGAAGCTGCAGGTGTAAACTTCGGGTCTTGTCCGTCTCCATCTCTTCGGGTAGTCCCCTGCTCCGTCCACCCCACACCGTCGTCAGTCCTACTGTGGAGAGTTTTCCGTCACCAGCCAATTCTCTGGTGCCAGGCAGGCGTCTAGTAATTCAGCCCTGAGGGAGGAGTTAGTATCAGGCCCACCTATCTTCTCACAAATGACTTCAGATGCCAGCCACAGGGTACCCACATTTCTGCCTGGCTGACTACAAAAGTTTGAGAGTTCCACGAGCTCCCCTTAGGTTTCATAATTTGCATATAATGACTCAGGGAACTCAGGAAAGCACCTTGCTTACTAATGTTTCAAGGAGAGAGAGACTTTGTTGGCATTCATTAATCTCATGTGATTTTAAGGTTTTAGAACCAAATCTACTCTGCTTTGGACTTTTCATCTTAAACATGGAGAACCAGAATTCTAACCTGATGAAATGTACTTTTTTAGAATCACAAAGACATTTATTAGCAGATCTGAGTCTAGAATCTTAAAATAGTTACCTCTCATTCAGTGTCTTTTAAAGTGTAACAAATCCTGTAATAATAACAAATTAATTATTATTAATCGATAATAATTTGGGAAGAAACGAGAGGTAAGATAGCATGATGCAGCAAAAGTTCCTCCATGGTATCCTGAGAAACACGAGCTCCTCCAGTGGTCCTGAAGCCTCCAGCTTTAAACACATCATCCGTTTTTGCCACATGCTATAAAAATCTACTTATTTTCTGTCTGATTGAACACTAAAAACAGTGGGTGAGACTGCATAGGAACACTGTTTAGAGTCAGAAAAACCTGGAGGTAAATCCTACCTTTGCTTTTCATTAGTAAATTCACCTCCTAGAACCTCCTCATTATTATCTGTTCTGATGATTGAATTATGTCATGACTATGAGGTGTCCAGAGATGTTGCATATTAAGTTCTTAGATACTCCTAGCTCATAAGCAAAATGGATAAATATGTATATTCCTTTGGGCAACTGATCCCACCTTTGGTACCTTCTTTGTACTATTGTTCTTCTCTGAACCTAGATGTCTAGTGGTTGGTCTTTGGAATTAACAGTCCATATACTTAATTATTCAAGAGTAATGCAAACACTTAATTGTATACTTCTTATATAGCCAAATGCTACAGGCCATAAAATGATTGAAACTGTATGCTAATATTTTGTAGGATCTGGATTTTGTATGTAGTAAGTACTTAGTTGTGGATGTTTATTAAATGAAAAGACAGATTTTTATTTAACAGAAATTTATGTTCTAGTGGCAATTACCACATTTCTTTTTCCATCTCAGAGTAATAGTAGAGTTGCACATATAGTACCTTGTGAGTATCAATGTGGGAGTGACTGATTCTCCTGTTCTTGCTGCCCTATTGAGGAAACAGGCAATTGCATAGAAGAAGTGAGATTTAATTTGGTTGTAGTTGAAAGGAGATGCAGGTGAAATAACACTATGACAACATCGGGAGCAGAACAAAGAGCATTAGCAAAGGCATTAGCGTGTAGTTGACATGTGTTATGTGGTAAGATTTGGTTGAGGGAGGTAGGCTGATGGAAGGTTGTCTGAGGGCTTTTGATACCCTTATGGAGTCAATTCTTGACTGTAGAAGCCTT
Source organism: Perodicticus potto (assembly GCA_963574655.1). Taxonomy (NCBI): domain Eukaryota; kingdom Metazoa; phylum Chordata; class Mammalia; order Primates; family Lorisidae; genus Perodicticus; species Perodicticus potto. Next base: position 10,634 of record CAUYRH010116541.1, read on the forward strand.
GGAAAGACAGTTAAGATTGATAAGCAGGAATGTGTCAGCACTTTGTAACAGTACACTGTGAATGCTTTATGGCTTTTGTTATTTGATAAGCTTTTATCTAGTTTCCTGGAAGACCCCAAGTAACTTTATTATTATGTTTTGTTTTTTTTGTGTGTGTGTTATCTGGTCCATTCTCATGGGCAATTGAGATTTGACTGTATAGAACCATGATTTGTACATTTTTTTAATTTATGAAGAATTATTGACAAACAGAATGTATCATTAATTGGAAAATAATTGTAGCAATATAATGATTCGTATTTCTGTAGTTTTTTATTTCATGCCACAACAGAGCAAACCAAAACTCCAAAACTACGCAGTTCTGAGTCATATATTTCATGGTTATCTTTTTGCCTCCACAGAAATAGAAAAGTTTCAAAAAGGAGAAGGCAAAGATGAAGAAAAGTACATTGATGTGGTGATTAATAAGAACATGAAGCTGGGACAGAAAGTGTTAATTCCTGTAAAACAGTTCCCTAAGGTAAGGCGGTGAGGTATATGCTGCAGATATTTTAACCCTAAGTTAATCACAGAGGAATAGATGTTTACCTTATAATCTCCTATTTTCTAGAGATATTTTCTCTTAATGCCCCTCTTACACAGAGATACGTTTAAAGTTAATTAAAAACCTTAATTTAGTATATTTAGTGATTCTATCTTTTCCATTTGACATTATTGTGAGTTATGGGTACTACAAAAATACACGTCAAGTATTACTAGTGATGTAACTTTGGAAAACCTACTTAATTTCTTTGTACTTCAGTTTCCTCATTTGTATTATGGGGTAGGATGGTTAAGGATTATGAAAATATAGTAATGCATATTAATGATCTGTACAGCACTCATCACATAAAAGTTTAAAGATGTCATGTTCTAATTTTATTAAACTTTGCCCTGTTTTTCCTTTGTATTTCTTTTGTTTGTCCCTTCATACAATTTATACATATTACTGTTTTATGTATCAGTAATTCATTTCATTTTATGGATGAATAATACTCTGTTACCTGAATATACCACTGTTTATCCAGTTAGCTAGGCAGTTTTAAGTTTTTGGTTATTACAAATTAAATTACAGTAAACACTTTTGTACAAGTTGTTTTGTGACCGTATACTTTCATTTGTCTTTGGTAAATAACGTAGTACTAAAATTTCTGTATATTTGACTTCCCAAGAAATTGCCATAATTATTTTTTCAAATTCAAACATTTTTCAAATGTTACCTTGTAACATTTTCATAAACAATCAATGCCAGTTATAGTAGCTCCATGTTGTCACCAGTATTTGGTGCTGTCGGGTTCTTTTTTTTGAGTTTTAGCCATTTTGATTGTGTACTGGTATCGTTCTGGGTGTGAATTTGCATTTCCCTGATGATTAGTGCAGTTTTTTATGTATTTATCAGCTACTCATAGATCATCTATTATGAATTGTGTGTTCGGATCTTTTTCCTATTTTTAAATGAACTATTTTTTTGTTGGGCTTTTTGTTATTGAGTTGTGGGAGCTTTTTATATACTTGGATATACATCTTTTGTTAGATATTTGTTTTGTGAGTATCTGAGCCATTCTGTGGCTGGCTTATTATTTTCCTAGTAGAATCTTGTGATAAGCAGAAGTGTTTCATTTTGATGGCATTTATGTATCAGGTTTCTCTTTATGGCCATTGCCTTCTGTGAACTAAAAACATCTTTGCCAATCTCAAGGGAATAAATTAGAGACTTTTGTCCATTACAAAGATCTTCTCCTGTGTTTTCTCTAAAAATGTTATTGATTTAGCTTTTACTTTTAGTTCTATGACACATTCCAATGAATTTTTGTATATGGTGAGATAAAGGGTCGAGTTCATTTTATTCTCCATATGAGTATTATTTTGGTACTATTTGTTCAAAAATGTTTACCCCCTTGCTGATTATCTTGGTGCCTTTGATGAACATTAGGTGACTTTGTATGTAGGGGTATATTTCTAAGCTTTCTGTTCTTTTAATTTATTTATGGATTTATGAATCCTTTTGCCAATGCCCCACTGTCTTTATTAGTGTGGGTTTTAAGACATGAAGCACCCTTCATCTTGGTTATTCTTTTTCAGGATCGCTTAGATATTTTTGGTCTTTTGCAATTATAGTATATATAAATTCAAGAATTTGTTAATTGCCACAAAACAGTCTGCTGAGACTTTAATTACACTTGTATCTAATCTGTTGGGGAATTTATGGAGGTTTAACATCCTAATATTGTCTCCTGTTTCTTAAATATGGTATATATATCTCTCCATTTATTTAAATCTTCTTTAATTTCCTTAGCAATGTTTTGTTCTTTTCAGGGTAAGGATCTTTATATGTTTTTTGTTAAACTTACTATTCAATATTTTGTTTTTTTATGTAAATTGAATAATTTTAATTTTTATTTTCTAATTTTTTTATTCTAATATAAAATTTTGTATAGTAACCTTGCCTTCTGCTTCCTTGCTAAACTTAAATTCACTTATTAGTTCTAGTTAAGTTGGTTTGTAGATTCCTTAGAATTTGATACTACATAATCATACCATCTGCATAAATGGTTTTACTTCTTGCTTTCTAATTTTTACATATCTAATTTTGCTTGGTATTGGCTAATCTTTCCAGCATAGTGCTGAAAACAAGTGGTGAGAGTAGGAATCCTTCCTTTATTTCCAATAAGGAAAGCATGCAGTATTTTGCCATTGAGAGCAGTGTCAGTTCTAAGTTTTTGTAGATATTATTTGTAAAGTAGAGGAAGTTTTCTTCACTGTCAGCTTTGCTGAGAGTTCTGATCCTGAATGATTGGTTAATTTTGTGGAATGATTTTTCTGAATATATTGAAATAAACACAGGGGGTTTATTTTATATTGCTTATATAGTAAATTTTAACAATTTTTTTTAAATTAAGCTTTCTTTGATTCCTGAGTTACACCCTACTTGCCAAAGGCATATTATCTTTTTTTCTATATTGCTGAATTCATTGGCATTTACACAGGGTACCAAAAAAATGAACACATGTTTTAAGCAATGCTATCTATGTATTACTTTTCAAAGTTGAATTGAAGGTGCTGTTACTGGTCAAATGTACATGCTGTGCACATCCGTTTTACCTACAGTTCGTACACTTTTGGGGAATGACTAATTTGACTTCCAACAAGATCCCTTAAAATGTGTATAAATTGTTTTAGCATCTCCTGTATGTCAGTGAGTGACACAGACTTGTAAATTTGGAGGATAATATTTTTATCAGATTTTAGTATTAGTTTAATAAGACGAGTGGGTATTTCTTTTTCTCAAAGATTGTATGTTAGATTGGCATTATTTCTTGCTAAATACAGTAGGATCTCTATAAGGTGAACCACTCAAGAAAATGTATGTAATAAACTGGTCAACATATGGAGGTGGTCAACGTAAGAGCTAGGCCAACTGTACTGGTATGTACACGTGGTGCAGGTCTGGTCTATAAAAATCAGGTCAGGAGAAAACTTCTAAATACGGATCAAAATTGTTTTCACATAGTAAATGAGAAAATATCATGAATGTTATATTAATCAGGTTGATAAAAATATCTCCAGTTGTATGTGAAGCCCACACACTGTACTCCTTGACTGAATTATTGTACACAGCTATGACTCAATAAAAAAAAAAAAAAAATCAGGTCAACTAAAGGAGGTGGCCGGTGCCTGGCAGTGATCAGCTATGGAGGTTCTACTGTATTTGGTGCAATTCACCAATGAAGTCATCTGAAGTCATGATGAATTCTGTATCATTGATGTGGCACTAATCGCATTTTTTATTGTTATCTTTTGTGAAAATTTTGGGATTTTTTTAAGGGTTTTTTTTATTTTATCACAATATTTCAGTATTCCTTCTTCAAATATCTCTTCTTTCCTTTTCCTTTCTCCATCTTTTGAGATTTCAATTACACATATGTTCAACATTTTGTTATTCTCATAAAAGTTCCTGTGGCTCTGTTTACTATTTTTTTGTTGTTGTTTTATTTCTGTCCTTTGAATTGGATAATTTTACTTCTATATTCTTAAACTCATTGATTCCTTACTATGTCATCTTCATTTTGCTATTAACCTCATTAGGTTAAGTTTTTATATCAGTTATTGGAATTAATATGTTTCAGAACTTATATTTGATTCATATAGACATGTGTATATGAAAAAAATTTTTTTTCTCTCTTGGCATTTTATTTTTTTATTTATTACAAATGTTATTTTCCCTTATTCCACTGAAAGGTGTAATGCCATTTTCCCTTATTCCATCAAAATAGGTGCTTGAAAGTCTCTATGTTCTAGTTCCAATATCTTAATCAGGTTAGGTTTTTTAATCTTATGACAAGAGTCGTATTGCTCTAGTTCTTTGCATGTTGAGTAATTTCAGATCATATGCTGGACATTGTGAACATATATTGCGTATTTAGTGGTATTCCTCTAAATAATGTTGACATTTTTGTTTTAGTGGTTGGATTCTAACTGCAAAGTTTATCTATTGTATAGGTGTTCAAATTTCAGTTCATTTCTTTCCTTAGTTTGACTTTTGTATTTAATTTTTGTCATATGTAATTCAGAGGTCAGCTAGAGATTTTGGCAAATTTTATACCCCAAATTTGATAGTCCCCAGTTCTGACCCTGTCCTTTCTAGTACTTTTTCCTCACATTTCAGCACAATGGTTGCCTCAGACTCTGCCACTCAGGCTAAAAGCTCTAAATTTACCGAATGCTTCCCAGGTTGTTTCCTTTTTTATGTCTTGGATCTCTTTCAGAATCTGCCTATTTTTCATCATTCTCCCAGGCTACAGATAGTTGAATTTTATGTTTCATTCTGCATTTAGGAGTTTGTAGTTGATACCTGTAGATGGTCATCCTTTACCTACAGAACTGGGCATATGTATTTTTTTGTAAACAAAAAATTACATTATAAGCATTTCATAGACAGACTCATTAATAAACAAACATGGCTGATGGAAAAACCTTTATAAGTTCTATATGCTCCGTGTGTAGTAGAAAGATGGACAGATACAACCACATCTCTAAGTAATTTTAATAGAGGATAATTAACTTGAATTAATGCTTTATTATCTATGAATTAGTATATGAAATAAAGTACAGTCATGAATTGCATAATGATGTTTCAGCCAATGGTGGGCTACATATAGGAGAGTGGTCCTCTGATTTTATCATACTGTATTTTTACAGCATCTTTTCTATGATTAAGTATGTTTAGGTACACAGATACTTTCTATTCTGTTACAGTTGCTTACACTATTCAGTACAGTTACATGCTGTCGCCTGGGAACAATAGGCAATGCTGTCTGTCCTTGGTGTGTAGGAGGCTACGTCATGTCAGTCTGTGTAAGTCTGCTGTGATGTTTGTACAGTGAGGAATCGCTCCATGATGAGTACACACCCACATCCTGAATGTATATGAGTAAAGTTTGTGAAATAACATCTCGTATTTATTCATTGTCAGCTTTGATGAAGTTAGGTATGAGAAATGATAACTTCTGTGTCTGATGGAGAAGTGAGTCTATTTCAAGTACTGTTACATCTGAAGGAGGAAGCTTACAATTCCACTGCTTCCAGAATACTGAAAGGGGATATTTCTTCTCAGCATAATGGAGCATGCAAGTTTCAATCCTTGAGCGGAGGCTGATATAATGCTGCCAGCAGTTCTAAGAAAAAGCTTTCATTCTTGTGTCAGTTAATAGACTGAGCTGGAGGAAGCTGCAGGCGTGGCCCCCTGGAAAAGCTGTGAAGAACAGCGTGCTATTGAATTGATCCTGGCCGCACACTTGCCACTTCCGGGGCAGGAAACTCCGTGGAATAAAGTGACTTCCATTAATTGAATTATTTCTCTTCTCTTAATGGACCATTTCAACACTCTTTTCAATGGCACAGCCTTGAACATGAGTCATTTAGTATTCAAAGTTTAATGGGTATTTGCTCTCTTTAGAGATGTATCTGAACTTATGAAGTGTGAAACCCTGAACACTGTTTTATGACTTTTCTTTCATTTTTAAGAAACTGCAGGCATTGTTCTCCACAGTTTTCTTGTTGGTGGTGGTGGGTTCCTATCCCCCCCCCCCGAAAAAAAAATCCTAACTTACAGTGCCTGGGTGAGCAGAGTTAATGTAAATGTTAAATCAACATTGGAACGAGATGCCCAGGTTGTAAGGACCTGTAGGTGCCCTGTGGTTAGCGTTACACTAACACTGGTCTGTTTGTAAGCATTCATCTGCTTATTCACGCGCATAGTGCCTAACGTTTACTGAGGGTCTTCTCTGAGCCTGACACTGTGCTGGGAAGACCAAAATGATTAAGACTCGGTCTTTGGTCTCAAGAAACTCTTACTTTTGTGGTGACGATTATTTGAATCATTCAGAGTTGGATTAGTTAATATTTATTAATACAGGGGGCTCTGGAAAGACAGACAGAAGGATCATTTCAACACACTTAGAGAAGGCTACGCTAAGAGGGCTGTCCCTGAAAAGGCCAGCTGGGTAAAGGGGTGGGAAGTGAGGTGCTGAGTCGCGGGGTGCTGTGATGGACGCCCTGCATTGTGATGCAGACGGCATTTGAGAAATTACAGATCATTTTATGTGGACAAACATAGTAATTTCAGGAAAATGTGTAGATTTTTACAGAAGACACAAAGTGTTAAGGGAGCAGAGTGTGGGGTAGCATTCACCAAAGGGGCTGCAAAGTTGAAATAGAAAATGACATTCAAATTATTTTAGAAGATGAGGCTTCTCCAGGTATTTATTGATGGAAAACTATTTCAGGAGAGGGAATGCCGTGTGCTTAGTCACTCTGGGGCAAAAGCTTAGGCATCATTTTTTAATGTCACTTGTATGAAATTAAATATATCTCTCTGTATAATGCTCTGTTGTCTAAGATGTCTATATTGTTAAAGGAAAGAAAAGAAAAAGAAAATAGAGAATACAGAATTTGAGTTGGGGAATTATAACAACAGTTCTTTTCTGAAGGATAGATTTGTGTGCTTTTTTAAAATTTTATGTGTTTCTGCACACAAAAGTTCTAATGGTAATTTAGCGTAGTTTTTATAATTAAGATTAAAAAAAGATTTCCATTTTAGAGGAAAAATGTGCCTACGGCTGTTAATTTAGTAGATACCTTTGTACTGTGGTAGGGTTCTTCAAAACTTAGAGTATGTTCTGTGTCAACTCTATACATTTAAATTAGGTATAAGTTTCTTAATTTGATAATTCTCTTACTCTCTAGGCATTCCAAGTGTGGAAATGCTATTTGCAGTAATTTTGTCTTAGCATAGTTTCTTATGTTAGAAGTTTTTCTATTATATGAATATTAACATTTTCATATTTGATGTATTTCTTCTCTTTACAGATACTCTTAGGTTAAAGGTCTTTGAGGGAGAAGAACCTGTAAAACATGTGTGTTTTTGGCAGTTCACAGAAATTTTTGAGGCTGGCTTGCATTTTTCCATTGGAGTGTGTTGCAGATAATTTAAAACCCCTGAATTTGCTACTTGGTGGAAACCTATTCCATGGAAATACATGATCAGGGGTTTTGTTTTTAGGCTTCCTGGGATAGTAAATATTTTATAGTAACAGAAGTGTGTTAAATGTTGCCTTTTTAGGGTTCCTGATGGATATTCAGAGATACATAATATTTTTTCAGAGAATTTATAAGAAAATAGTATGTTTGGTGTTCAATTGATAGTTTACCTGTAGAAATAAAGTAGTAATATACTACGTTAATTTTTTTTTTTTTAATTTCAGATTACTATGAGGGTCAAAAAATTAGCTTGCAGGGTTTGTGTTTGTTCGGTAAATCCCTGTTGTAGTTGTGTCTCCCCCCGGGAGCTGTGCCGTGTGCCCTTACACAGTGCCCATTGGCTGGAGCTCACCAATCCTCCCCCCTTCCCGTCTCTCACCTTGTATCTAAAGTGCCATCACCGAAACTAATGTGCTGCTCTAGCAAAATACTAAGACTGGGTAATTATAAAGGACAGAAGTTTATTCCTTACTTTTCTGCAAGCTGGGGAATCTAAGATTGAGGCTCTGGCCTTGGTGTCTGGTGACAACCCTGTTAGCTGCATCCTCCATGGTGGGAAGCGGAAGACGGACTGGGCCTCAGCTGGCTCCCTCCAGCCCTTTCCAATGGCACTAGGCTGTCCCTGGGGCAGAGGCTTCAAGAACTGATCGCTTCCCTGAAGCCCTTTGTCTAAATACCACCGCAATGGGGATTCCGTTTCAGCGTGCATTTGGAGGAGATACATTCAAACCATAGCAGCTGGCTAGTGGTGATGTTGAAACTTGCTGACATCAAGGAAGCCTGATATCAAAAATAATCACTTGAAGTCGTATTTACTAATATCAGTCATGAGGAGTGTCCCTCCTAATATTCATTAAATGTGGGCTCCTATGATGCAGTAGAAAGGCCACTATGATGACATAGATTTAGAGAAACTTAATCGCCAGTAACGGCCATTGTTTTACGACGGACAATTTCTTCTACTTGAATCTTTACCTCTCATTTTGACAACTCTTATCTTATAAAAGGAATTGGAAGGCAGGAAAATTATAAATAGCAAGGGGAGAAGTAAATCTTCAGAAGCTTCTTTTGTTCTGTTCTCAAAGTCTCTGGACTCCTAGGTCTTTTAACATAGTCCCTGTGCTATGAGAATTGCTAAGGTATTTAAAGGGATATTTGCAGTATTTGATAAATATTGCAAAAGGGATTTTAAATTTCATGCTTTGTTTTTTTCCTTGTTTATCTTAAAAAGCTTACAGCATATATGGAGGGGTTCCTGAAATAATTTACTGATGTTGTTTTGGGGAGTTATTATTAACATTGCTACTATATTCCTGAGCCAAATGAATAATTACAAAATTTGGTTATATTTAGTCTCACCCCACTTTTATTACATGTAAAAAAGTAGAGATAGGCTAGTATACTTACTTTGGTCACAAAGCAGTAAATCTAGAAATTACTAGTTAAATTCTGTGATAAATGTTGTTATATAACTCTGTAATTATATCTGTGTTTACTTTGGGGGGATGTGGTAGAGCATAGATCTCTAAATGTATTGCTGAGCCAGAAAGTGGAAGCATGTTTAGTGCTTTAAAAATAAATTACTGGCTTACATCTCTCAGATATTACCATATGATTATTTTGGTTCTGGACTCTATAAGGATCACCAAAGTCTATCAAGTGAAAATTGCATAACTGTGCAGGTATGAGAGAGAGGAAATTTGAGTGGAATTTAATGCCTCTTCACGGATTCACAGGGTATTGGAGGAAAGTGGCAGAAATTGATGCCATGCAGTCAACTAAGAACTTTGATCAGAAGAAATAATTGATGCATAATTACCTGGAACAAGGGACACATAACACAAAGGGACACATAATCCATAAATCTATAAGCATGCATGTATAAACACCCCTATGGCCAAGTAAACTGAAAGCAAATGAAAAACTAAACCTTTAATTTAGTTTAACCACGGATAATCGTGGTTACGGAGTGGAAAGAAGTGAAGTTTAGGAGCCAGCTCCACTTCACGGCCAGCTCTTCTGTTCACTGGTGTTTCAACTGTGTCTCTCCTGAGGTCAGACCCAACACCTGCGGGATAATTCACTTTGATATCCCAGAGAAGTCTTAGCTTTGACATGTCCATGACTGAACTTCATACCTGCCCTTCTCCATCGGCCTGCACCTTTTCCCGGGCTCCCTATTTCAGGAAATAGCGGACAGCACAGCACCGTGTACTTACGTGCCCAGCCGGATGCCAGGACATCAAGTTTGTGTCCACTGGCTTCTCCTTCGGTTCCCTCCTCTGCTCCACTCTTCAGATGCCATTTGTTGATTTTCTGAGTTATCCTCCCTCTCTCTGCGTTTCATTGTACTGCTTGGTTCAGAACTGTCATCTCTTACCCTTTCTATTGTATTGATTAATAGCTTCTTATCCATAACAATTTATTACCTTTGGCTTTCAATCCTCCATTTCATTCTTCATACTTGAAGCCAGATTGATTCAGCCTGGAATTTTATGGATTAACACTTTGAAACTCCTTTATACAACTATTTTAAATTGCACCCAAACTTTACGGACAGTCTGTGCATGGGCTACATAGCTTGTTATTTATTCTGTCATCTACCCTATTCCTCCCCACCAAAACAACTGTGACTCAATGGAGACAGAAAGTGCATAAGGTAGGGGCAGCGCCTGTGGCTCAAAGGAGTAGGTCGCTGACCCCCTATACCGGAGGTGGCAGGTTCAAACTCAGCCCCAGCCAAAAACTGCAAAAAAAAAGAGAAAGTGCATAAGGTAGACTAGTGCAGACTGTGTGTAACTTGTGTGTGTTTGTTTTTCCCGTTATCATCTTTTGGCAAAGTTGCTTTTACACTTCATTGATTTTTATAATTGCTAATGTCTAAATACGTTAGGCTATTTATCATTTAGAAATAGATACTATGAGATTACACCCGATGGAGCAACACCAAATAATCTCAACCACTAACCAGTAGTATCCGTGGTTTGTGATTGGGAAAGTAATACATTTAAGTAATAGTATTTATCTATAGCTTTAATATGTTGCAGCAATATCTGTAGCAAAGAAAATCGAGAAAAACTATTGAATATTAACATTTAATTTTGGGAAAAATAAACTGTAATTCCTTAAGTGTTCACTGAGAAACCATTATAGCACAGGAATTATAGTGCATCAAGGGTGTGTTCTACTCACTCACAAGGAATTTATCATATACTGGAGAAACTATCAATTTTACTAAATAATACAGAAAAAAAGTTGTGTTAATAGAAGAGAAGTAGAGGGACACTGTAGAAGTTAAGAGTGAAGGAGTAATTTCTAGAGAAAGAATTATAAATGCAATTAAATTTAGTCCTTTAAGGATAAATTCAGGCTATTAAGCAGAGATCAAGGGGAAGAGCAGAATAACTATTGAGCAGGAGTGGCTTACTTATGGGGAATTGCAGATTTTAACATTCATTGAAATGGTAAGAAATATATTCTGGAATGCCTTGAGTGCTTTACTTGGGTATAGAACTTAATATAGTTAGTAGAGAGCCCTGACATATTGTAATATTGAAGTAAATAAACAACTACACGTATTAGAAGTGGTATTTTGTATTAAAAAGATATTTTTGCTAAAAAGTTGTTTTGAAATTTAGGAATGATTGATTTAAACACAAGTTTGAATGACTTATTCCTAGGACATTCAAATGCCTATATAAAAAGTTATTTTTATTTTTAGAGATATTTATTAGAATCCTAAAAATTATTGTCAATAATCAAATACTTGACTCAATTAGTAACTATATTAGGATAGGAAATATGTGTTTTCTTTCTGAAGAGGCTGTTCTATTTCACTGATGCCTGTCTGGTCCCAAGTCTATTATTAGTTTCACTATTGTTTGGAGTTTGGCATTTATGATATTGGTATAATTCAGATAAGATCAAAATTCTGAATACCAAAGTTGTCATTATATTAGTGCTTAGGTTATTGAACCTAAAATTCCCCATTAAGCTAATTAAAATATTGATCTATTCTTTAATTTGAAGAGAATATAGGGAAAGTAAACCTTGTTTATTCTCTTTTTGTATTCTCGTATTTTGTATTCCTTCGGCAAGAAATAGGCGATTATAGATTATGAACTAAAGATGTTCTTTGGCAGTTTTTTCTCCCAGTAAGGTATAGAAAGCAAATATTTAACTGATAGTCCCCAAAGCGGGGTGCAAACATTCCGCTTCATCTTTATTCTAGGTGCAGTAGAGCTCCTTTTTACGTGTGGAGTTGTTCATGTGTGTGCACACACATACACACAGCAGGTGACTTTCTATGTCCTAGACACTATTCTAAGCACTTTACATGTATTAAGTCATTTAACCCTACAGTTTTATGAAGTGGAGATTTTTATCTCCTGTTCACTTATGAAAAAACTGAAGAACAGAGACTAAGTGACTTACTAAAAATTATGGTTACTAAGAAGCAGGTATTTGAATGCTAGGAATCTATGGCTCAATAGGCCATGTTTTTTTTAAACAAGAAATTAATCTGGTTTCGGCGCCCATAGCTCAGTGGTTAGGGCACCGCCACATAAACTGGGGCTGGTGGGTTCAAACTCAGCCCAAGCCTGCTAAACAGCAATGACAACTACAACAGAAAAAATAGCCGGACGTTGTGGCTGGCACCCTGCAGTCCCAGCTACTTGGGAGGCGAAGGCAGGAGAATCACTTAAGCTCAAGAGCATGAGGTTGCTGTGAGCTGTGACGCCACAGCACTCTACCGAGGGTGACATTGTTAGACTCTGTCTCAAAAATAAAAAAAGAAAAGAGATTAATCTGTATCAGCATTTAGTACATGGATTAATACTGGTACCCTTGCATGATTCATATAAGCCCATAGAGCTATGTGCACTTTGAGACAGTATCCTGAAGTTAAAGGGGGAATTCCACAATGCAGAAAGTCTTACAAAGTTTTAGTCTTTCATTTCCTTTCAGTTTACTTGGGTATAGAGGTGTTTATACATGCTTGCTTATAGATTTATGGATTATATCATCTCGCTTTAATTAAACTTGCTTTTAAATAGGTGACGATTACTGCCAAAGAGAAGTGAACTAAGGGTCTACTAAAAATGCAATCTAAATGAATTAGAAACCCACAGAACTGGTCTTGGTAAAAACAGCTGCCATCCAGTTGGATGCAACAAGAAAAAGACTTCTCAATTGGAACCATTTTTCTAGATCCAGAATGTAGAATGTTAATAATGAATTTCTTGCCCTATGCAGGAAGTGCAGCAATAACCACTGATAGAACAAGTATAGAAGTTTAAGGTAGATGTATGTGTGACACACACACTGAAGGTGCGAAGGTGTGAATGTGGGTGGGGTAATTCTTAGAGTGCTTAACTTAAGACTTGGAAACACTTGAGAGAGTAATCCCTGGAGAGAGAGTGTTTGCACTTGCACTGTGGAATGCACTGATAGACCGGCTTCGTTTAGCCTCTTCCTTTCTCATAATTTCGTAGCTGCTAAAATAATTTGAGATACTTGTGGATGCTTCTTGGCTTATGATGCGGTTATATCGCAGTAAACCCATTGTAAGTTGAAAATTTTGTTAAGTCAAAATGCATTTAATATGTATTTCCTATCAGACCTGATAGTGTAGTGTAATCTGCCTTAAACATACTCAGAACACTTAGATTAGCCTGCATTTGAGCAAAATCACCTAACATCAAGCCTATTTATTTAATAATAAGTGTTGAATGTCTTATGCAATTTACTAAGTACTGTTCTGAAAGTGAAAAACAGAACAGTTGTTAAGATATAGTTTCTGCTGAATTCATATTGCCTTTGCACTGCCATAAATTAAAAAAAAAAAAAATTGTAAGTTGAGCTATTGTAAGTCAGAAATGGTCCGTTTTCATCCTATGTCCAAACAATTGTTTAAACATTTTTCATATCTGCTCATTTGTTTCTCAACTTCTACTTCAGACCCACCTCTAGAGATGTTGTTTATTTTAAGCATTTTTAATAAACACTTAGATTTTATAAGATGCTTAATCACGAGACATTATTGACAAGTTAGGACGCACATGCCAGAAATCTGCTTTCTTCTATCTGTCCCTGTGGAGTGTATTCTAGGTTTTGTTTTAATTAACAAATTAAATCTTGGGTAGCGATTTATATATTTTGGACATTAATTTTTGTTGACATTTGTCATTCGCTTCTCGGTGTATGAAACTTTGCTCACCTGTTAGAAACCTGATGCTATACAGAGCAGTTCTTGAAGTATGAAGATGAAAAGAGAGGGACTGTGGCCTCAGAGAGACCACTACCCTGCCCCCTCCATTATCACCCCCAAATAGGGAACAGAAGGTAGACATGCAGATAGCCAGGCCATCAGAAAGACTGTGAGGTTTGACGCTAAAAAAATTTTGCTTTTTCCTTTGTATCTATGGCGGTGTATTATATTGTGCTGTGATGCCTGTTGGCCCGGCCTGCATGCATTCCTGCCTTGGGTCCTGACCCTGTGTCCCACCTACCTGGTGCCAGGCCTGAGCTTTAAGGACCGATGGCTTCGGCCTTTCTAATGTTAGAAGCCAGGCACTATGCAAAAGCTTATTACTCTGAGGCCACCAGGGTAAGTAGAAGCCCAAGACAGCCAGGGTGAGGAGAATCTGTGATCCAGGAAGAACCAAGGCCCCCCTTGGTGGCCACCACTAACTTACGAGACCTAGTCTTAGAATCGTCCTCTAGGCCCAGTTGATCTGGAGTATGGAATGAAAGCTAGCTTCCATGTGAAACCTCTTGCCCCTCACTCCACCTGGAATATGGTATGAAGGCGAGCTTCCACGTGACCCTCCTGCCCCTCACTCCACCTGGAGAGTGGAATGAAGGCAAGCTTCCATGTGACCCTCCTGCCCCTCACTCTCTGCAGTGCCCAAGTTGCCGAACTGTGAGCAAATGAATAAAATGTTTATCATTCAAGACCATTAAGTTCTGAAGTAATTTGTCATGTAATAGTAGATAACCAAGAATGCAGTATAGTGGAACTCTTCTCTCCCTAATTTTCTGATTGCCAAGTCACTTAAGTCTGTGTGAAAATTATGTGGTTTCCACCAGTTGCTTCCAAATAGAGACTTGTAATTTCTGAAGAATGTAGTTTGTATAATGTTTTGAAAAAAAGTTTCAGTGTCTTTAATTGAATACAAAATTATGGTATTACCGTATTACCTGTGGGGTAGAATAGTTATTATATTTTTATGTGTTGGATCAGGAAGTTTAACTCCTTTGCAAAATGCTGTGTTAGAATTTACCTTTGTTGTCCTATGGACCACTTAATTGTGCAAAATGTGATTTTTTTTTTTTTATAATAGCAAAAGGTATCTCAGTCTATTTGTGCTACTATAACAAAATACTTGAGACTTGGTAATTTATAAAGAACAGAAATTGGTTTTCTCACAGTTCTGGAGGCTGGGAAGTCTAAGGTCAAGGCCATAGCAGGTTTGCTGTCCAGTAAGGGTCCAGGTCTCTGCCTCCTTGCTGATCCCTTGAATACTGCTGCTTCTGCAGGTGAAGGCTTCTGTTGAGGAAGAGGACATAGGGGGGTGGGTCTGGGCAGATTTCAGCAGTGGCTGCTTCCTCTCCCCCACCAGCTCCCCAAGGGAAGTGGTTTCAGGATTCTTCTTGATCTTCCCCATGAGCCCCTGGGAGTAAGGGGGCATTTTTGTGGAAAGAGCCTTTGAGAAACTGCCAGCTGTCCTAATTGGGTAGCTTCTAGGGCTTCATATTTTTATGCCAGTTTACCCTTGGTAACAAAGGTAAACTTGCTTGAGTTTTGTTTCTCCCTATAGGTTTCTCTCTCCAGACGTGGGGATAGTTTTTACCCTGGGAATTCAGCATTAATTTGAATTCTGTCCAGGTTTTTTATTTTTTGATGGATGGGAGTAATGGTCTTTTTCGCTTTCTACATATGGACTGAATGGGCAGTTCTTAGAGGGTGGTAGTTTTGACAAATGGAAAGAAATCCTGAGTGGCTAACACTAAAAGCAGGAATGTGATGAGGCAGGAACGGGAGCAAGAGCATTCTCAGCCTGGACCTTTCATGGCAACAATAGGACATTTGGACTTGGATTTTGAGCAGGTACATTTTAAGTAGTGTTAAGGTTAACATGTGTTTCAAAAGGAGGGCGTTGATTGAAGGAGGTTGGTGAAAGTAGATACAGAGAAAGGACTTTACCCTTTTCAAGGATCTCTTGAGAGGAGATAAGTGCCTAGACCTGGGTGGTTGTGGTAGGACTAAAGAAAATGGGCAGATAAAAGGTATTTAGGAAAATCTCTAAGATGTAACTAATTAATTCATTAAATATTTATTTAATGCTTTCCCTGTACAACATTTGCAAATAAAGCAGTGAGCACAAAAGGTTTCACCACTGCCCTTATGGCGTAAGTGTCAAGCTTCGGGCCGGAGTCCCCGCATATATCCACAGGTGGCGGTGCCACTCGGCGATTAAGGGACCCGGAAGAAGAATATGTTTGAAGCTCTGGTGGCAGAAGTCACAAGTTCAGCCTGGAGTATTGCCTTAGAGGTCAACAAAGCATCCCTTTGATAGACTTGTCAACTTTTTGGTGAGCACCCAATTAATAGCAACTGTGACATGTTCTTGAGGTGTAGTTGTTTATGAAATGACAGCTTAACTATAATTGTTCCCCAAGGAGCAAAGTCTTGTCACAAATATAGTTCAGATCAATTAAATCTAGTTGAGAAAGAATATAATTATTGTACCTTGTGTATTTTTCAGTAAAACTCAGATGTACTTACTGTGTGTTGTTCTGTCATCTTCGTAGTCATCTGTTTCCTGTTGAAAGTTGTAGTATTTGTTGTTCATATGTGTGTGTAAGTTACAATTGGAATCCGGAGAAAGATCATTGGTCTTAGAAGAGATAATATTTTTATTTTTGTGTGTAAATGTTCAAATGAAATTAATAAATGAATACATATGTACAAATGAATTTATTTGGAAAAATGGAATTATTGATAAAAATGACTTAAAATGCATTAAATTCTTTCTTTTTTCTAGCATATATAATTGTCAAATAAATAAGAGGGACATGATTTGAAAGGATCATTACAAGAGCACACAAAGGGACTTTGGCAATGGTGAGAGGGGATTTTTACAGTGTGGAGGATCCATTGACCTACAGGTTACATCTCAGAGGTCAGACAGAAAAGGGCTTTTGTCTTACGGGGAGAAGTGAAGGAGCCAGAAAGGTGAGGAGAGGAGAGAGGAATGGTGGCAATGGCAGTGTGGGACGGTGATCTGAGGATGTTCTACCCTGCGCTTGGCCTGTTTTCCAAAAGGGCTTTTGGAGAGGCCTTTTCTGTTGGCTCAGATTAAGGATGGGTCAAAATTCAGGGATCTGGGGAAAGGAGAGAAGCTGAACAAAAGTTTAGTCAAGTCAGGATAGGCAGCTTTTCCTCATTGATCAAATTGTTTAAGCTTATTTATTTTATTTAGGAGACAGAGTTTCACTTTGTCACCCTTGGTAGATTGCCATGGCATCGTAGCTCACAGCAACCTCAAATTCTTGGGGTCAAGCAATTCTCTTGCCTCAGCCTCTCGAGTAGCTGGGACTGCAGGCGCCCCCAACAACTCCCCGCTATATTTAGAAACGAGGTCTCTCTGTGGCTCAGGCTGGCCTCAAACCTATGAGCTCAGGCAATCCACCAGCCTCGGCCTCCCAGAGTGCTAGGATTACAGGCCTGAGCCACCGCGTCCGGCCTGGTTAACTAATCTTTAATGGGAATTTGGAGGGTTTGGTGTAAGTACATAATGGGTCCTGAGTGAGTCTTACCTTAGTCATAATGGGGAACAGAAGTCCTTTGCAGTAAGCTATTTCTGGGAACGTGGGCAGGTGTGGGTATTTCTTAATCATCACTGTTTTTTCGGGAGCACAAAGCTCAGGTGAAGAGGTTTGGAGTCACCAGAAGGAGGGGGTCTTGGGTCTTGGTGTGAGGAACGAAGAGGCTTGACACAGAGTCTGCCTGTGTGGACTAAGCAACTTTGGGAGGAGCCCTCCTGAGTTAACCTCAGGTCCCTCTTCGTTGCCACGAAGCAGGAAAAAGTAGTTAAACTTTTCAGACATCAGCACTAAAAGGGGGGAACATGGAAAGTATCAGACGGAATGTCTCCAGTTTGTTTAGTAACATCTCAGACCTTAAATATGACCTCTGCTCTAGCTCGAGAGACCTTGAGAATCTAAGGAATCTTTACCACAACCTCCAGGCCTGGTGTTGCCACCCCTCACATAGACCTCCCCGGAGAGGCCAGTGTTCTGATCTCCGGCGCGCACACACTCACACACACACGCCGTGCTCCTGATTCTCCCCAGCAGGTCCCTCAAGCAGGAAGCAAGCCTTATGCTAAAGATCAGGGCTTAGTTTCCTCTCCACTCAGCTAAAATTCAACATTGTCACAGCGCTTTATCTGGTACTCTAATTTTGTTAACTGAAGAAATAACAAGGTTCATAATTTGGAAAGGAGAGTCTTATTTCTCAGGGGTTTCAGGCTGACCATTCCAGGAGGCTGGGAAGCAGGCTCCAGCCACAAGCCAGAAGTGCATGCTTCCAGGCAGGGACAGTGGCAGCAGGAGTCTATACTGAGCATCATGGTCATGTATACATACTGAATAAGTTATGGGAGGAGTTCAGAATGTTTATGACAAGAGAAACATGTGGGTGCACAGTAGAGCTTTCTGCCCTTTTGTGGGGTCCGTGTTCAGAAACGGCCACTTTCTATACCAAAAAGGGGAAGCAGGGGCACGAAACCCTCTCGGCACATGGTCTGTTAAAGCAACTTAGGGGGAAAAATAGCCTGATTGCCATTAGCAAGACAGCCGGTAAAATGATGTGCATCTGGCCCCATTCCTCGTGGCCAGGAACTCAGCTTTAAGGTTTCCCTGGAGGTCCCGTTGGCCAAGGTGGGGTCTGTTCCTTCAGAAGGAAGCTTAGGATTTTATTTGAGTTCACAATCTTGAGATGACCATGAAGCCTAATGACTTTAATTAGCCGCACAAGAGTAATAGAGTGAGGAGGGCTGGAGAGTCTAAGAAGTCTGTGTTCATCTTGCTGGTGAGAGGGAGCCCCGTAATGACAGGCATTCAGGGGCCACAGCACGTGGAAATCAAGGGGCAATAGGAGAACTGTGGTGCTTCGGTTCCTTGACATCAAGAGTCCAGGAACTGCTCTGTCCTCGGTGACTTGCGAGTACTGACTGTGACTGGCTGAAGGGATGTTTTTGGTCTTGTTTTTTAACAATATTTGAGTATCCGACAGAGGCCATGGAGGAGCTGAACTTGCAAACTGAGAGGACACTAAAAGGACTTAAAGTCTAAGAAATAGAGAATCTAGAGTTTTTCTAACAGTGTTTCTTAACAGGGACACAATTGACATTTCACACAGGACCCTTTATTGGGAAGGGAAGAACGATCTGTTTTTGATAGGTGACATTATAGGACCTTGCCCACTAAATCCCAGGAGTGACCCACTCGTGTGACAACCAGGCAAACATGCTGAACGTTTCCAGATGCCCCACAGGGAGATGATGTAATCTGTGCTTTGAAAACCTGACCAAACAACCAAGCGTGTCACCATTATTGTGACTCAGCTGTAAGGACATTCTGGATCCACACTCTAAGCTCTGAACCTCAGGCTACTTGGCTTCCCGTCAGAGGCCAGTTCCCAAACCAGCCAGGGGGCTGGGGCCTGGTCACATGGTCTTCAATGTGGTGGCTCCCTGGTAGCCTTATCAGTAAAGGGGAGCCAGTTGCAGGAGAAGGTGGGTATTTTTCAGATAAAGTTGCATATGTCCACATAGGTAAATTCCTCAATTTATTACTTACCAAGTTAGCATCAAGTGTAGTTCTTGGCTGCCCTGGTGGGTGATTTGATACATTCTCTTCTGTAGTTGTATGGCAGGCACCCACAGGCGGTAGTGTAACCCCTGTGTGGCAGAGGAAGAGTGTGCAAGTCACAAGGACTAAGTTGATTAGGGAGATGTAACTAATACGAAATATAACAGAGTTCAGAACAAAGAAGGGAATGAAAGTGTTTCTGAGTGTCAAAAGTACTCATTTATATACTTTTTGTTAACAAAAGATTAATAGAAGTAAATAGGAAAAGAAACCTCCGAAGGTATATAAAATTATATAAAATGCTTTTCCCCCCCCATACAGAATCCTATGTTTTTATGTTTCATCAAGTGACCTTGAATAAATTGCATCACTCTGAACTTCAGTTTCTTCAATATAAAATTAGATGTTTGGATCAGGAGATGTTAAAGCCTCTTAATTTGTATCAATTGGGAAATATTTGAACATTTAAAATGTAAATATGCTGATTTGACTATAGAAATTTATTTTTACTCTATCCTTGAAACCTGTTAAAATGAATATAAGCAGATAAAAGAGGCACATTCATGAAGATGAAAAGAATGGGAGAGTGAGAGGACAGTAGGCAGGTGATGTCAGGAAAATTGGGTAGCTGCAAAATAAATGGATGAATGGTGATGGAGACCAGAGAAAGGGGAACCCTGAGCTGATGGAGTGAGGAATCCAGCCAGAAACACGCTCATTAGCAGGGAGAGGCTTCGAGAACATGCAGGAACTGTAATTGTTACTGTGAAGGTGGGTGTGTGGGTAGAACCAGAAAGAGACTTGGCTGAAAGCTTGCATGAAAAATACAACACTCGGTGTTCTTCCATCTGATGAGGCGGGCAGCCCTCCACACTCCAGCAGAAGACCAGAGAGTGCCTGAGATGTTGAATAAGAGAAGGATTAGGCTCCGTGACGGATACAGCTGAGGCCTGGTATGAGATGTCGCTGAAAATGAGGGAATTCTTTCCTTTAAATGGTACAAGGTCAGACAATTAAGTTTGAAAACTCATCCTAGAAAAAGTTCATTCCTCACTGCTGAATATCACCTCAAAGCCACTGGTGACTGTCATGATATTCAGTAATGAGGTGTGTAGCAACTTTCCTAGATTGTCAGACCTCATATCACAGAGGCTCTTATGGCCATTCCAGAAGAAGACTTGCAGACTTGCTTTGAAGGGTGGACGAGGTGCTGCATCAGGGCAGACCTTCCCTAGGGGAGCACTTCGAAGAGGGCCCTAGTGATATTCAGCAGTGAGGTCTGAGGCACTTTTTCTTGGATGAGTCAGCGAACTTAATTGTCTGGCCTTGTACATATTTAACAACGGGTTTCCCAGTATTCTGGCAACCAGGCTTATTCCTCTTAGGAGACTGGAAAATTCCCCTTCAGGAAAATGCCCACCAGGGAAAAAAAATAAGCGTAGGTACTGATATTTGAATAGCTCTTGATGAAAACACGGGGTTGCCATTTTGACAGTGGAACCTACCAGTTGTCGAGTCCCATGTGTGAAAGCAGAGCTTCCCAGTGAGCATTTTAGAGCCTCAATCTTTCATTGTTAAGAACAGGTAGCAGGGGGCTGTGCCTGTGGCTCAGTGGATAGAGCACCAGCCCCATATACTGAGGGTGGGGGGTTCGAACCCAGCCCCAGCCAGGTAAAACAGCAATGACAACTGCAACAACAACAACCAAAAAAGCCAGGCATTGTGGAAGGTGCCTGTAGTCCCAGCTACTAGGGAGGCTGAGGCAAGAGAATCACTTCAGCCCAAGAGTTGGAGGTTGCTGTGAGTTGTGATGCCACAGCACGCTATCAAGGGCAACAGAGTAAGACTCTGTCTCAAAAAAAAAAAAAAAGAAAGAAAGAAAAAGAAAAGGTAGCAGAATGTTACTGTACAGCTAAGGAAAGCACATAATATAGAAAGACTAGACAAGCCCACAAAACAGGGCAGGGGAGAGGGGAAGTATTAGAAGAAGAAGACACTGTACATTGCAAGGCAGGGAAGGGCCACTGCCATCAATCTCTTCAGAAAATATAAGGCATTGCATTGTTTCCACAAAATATAAACAAAATGCCATTAAAAAGGAACATACATAAGAAAGTCTTATTAGTAGTTAAATATTTGATAGGAGAAATGGATCAAGAAATGAATGAATCATAAATGGATCATTTATGGCAAATGTAGTCAGATCTTCAAGTAGAACAGACAGGAAAAATAAGAGACACATTTAGTGATCCAATCAGGATCTCCCATTTCTAGATAATAGAATAATAGAATTTCTAGAAATACGAAGTACAGAAGGTGGGAAACAAGAATAGTGGAGGGTTAGGAGATTAGAACACTGATTCTTTTTCGTACCATACACTACTAGCATTTGACTTTGTTAATTCTGTAGGTATAACTTATATTTTTAAAAAGCACTTAACATGAAATTTTTTAAAGCAAAAAATAATTACATACAAAGGTTAAAAATATATATTTGAGTTTTGATTAAAGACCAATAAAATTAAAAGTGGGAAGGACAAAATACTGCTTTATTTTTTAAAGTGCTAACTACTTATTTAAGGAAAACTGCTGCGCCTGCCACAGTCAGATAAACGGAGGAGCAGCTTTATCTCGGAAGCAAGAGTGGCACAGATTGTCATCAGTCTTGCCAAAGGGAAGTTTCCTCCCTGCTGGTTTTCTATTTGCGAATAAGAAGTGGTTATTGTTTACCTGAATTAGAGTAAGATTTGTAAGAGTGGTATGAAATTCCTGATAATTTTTTCATTCAAGATGTGCTTATTGGGTGTCTCTTACGTGCTAAGCGTTGTTCTAAATGATTTATTTCTATTGACCCATGTGATCCTTGAACAGCCCTATACGGGTAGGCCCTATTTCTGTTCCTGTTTCACACATGAGGAAACTGAAGTACAGAGAGGTTAGGGGCTGGCCCAGGGTTAAGCAGCTGGTTACAGGAAAGGCTGGGTTTTAAACCATGGTATGCTAACTACAGAGGACACACCCTTCATTAATTCCCTTCTACTCTGCTTGCTGAATAAGGAACACTAGGCATCCAGGCTAAATAAATTGTTCACATTCCCGTGGCTGGTTATCATGGAAGAAATAAATGGATTTCGTTGTAGAGCTCTGTCAGCCACTGAACGCTTAACTCATCTTGGCCAGTCTACTCTGGTCTCATAGCCCACTGTACGTGCTGACCAGGTGGGGGAACCTGGGTGCTCCATGACGACCAGTCTGGTGCATATTATAATAACCTGGTGTCATTTTCCCTCAAGTACATTCTAATACTAGAAGTGTTCACAGTTGTTATTTCATGTGTGTTAATAATTTCAGGATAGCAATCTGAGAATTCTGAGAAATTTACTTTGTTCACAGTCTGTGAAATATAGCTGCTGAGGAAGTGATTGGTATGAAGAAGTATGTCCCTTTTTGGAATTTATAATTTTAGCTGCATTTTATTGATTAGTGGGAAACATCACAGTGTGATGTACGTAGTAGGAACGTAAATGTTTGTCATCAATTAACGACGTGCAGCACAGCACAGTGTCTCCTGTTGTTCACCATTGATATATTCCTTTCAGATATGAATGTTACAAATTTGGTTGGTCTGTTTATTTTTCCTAGTTCAACTTTGTGGGGAAACTTTTGGGTCCACGTGGCAATTCTCTGAAGCGTTTACAAGAAGAAACGTTGACCAAAATGTCCATCCTGGGAAAAGGTTCCATGAGAGACAAAGCAAAGGTAATATTCCTTGTGGATGGTGGCTACCTTTTTTAGTCAAGCTATATTATGTGCCTTTATGAGAGCCATTGTATTAATACGTTTATATATATATACATAGGCTAACTAGGGTCTCAAATGGAATTACCCAAAGATGTTACATAACTGAATATATATGCGGTACTTTTTAGAAAACTGAGTCACTGTGGCTAATTTCAGAATATGTAGTATCTTAATCCTGCATCTGTAACATTTATGTTCATATATGACACAAATGCCTAATACATACATTATTCATTCTAGGAGTAAGTCATATGTCATCTTATAGGAAAGATGGCAATATCAAAATTATGAGAACAAATAAACTCTACCTATAAGCGTACCATCATTGTTTGCATTTTAGAATTGTTCTTCTGGTTCTTTTTTTCCTATGCCTTGTATAGTTAAGTTTATAATGTATACTCTCTTATTTCTCCTTTTGTGCTTTATTTGATATTAAATGCATTTTATCAAGTTACTAAAATTGATTTTAAGTACTTTAGTAATTGCTTACTATTCTCACACAATCGTAATGTGTCACTTATGTTGTTCTCTAATGTCACTTATTTTTCCCTTATTGTTAAAAGACTTACATTACTGAGAACTAAATCCATATTCAGTGATCACATACCATGAAATGTTCACAGGGATCATTTTAGACATAAAAGTTATTTAGAACAAAATCCAGCCTTCTCTCGAACAATCTATATAAATAATAGCTTTTGTAATAAAATAGCCACTATTTGTTTATCGAGCCACCACTGTGAGTCAGGTATTTTGTGAGATATTTTATTTTATTTTATTTATTCATTTTTTTTTGACACAGAGTCTCAAGCTCTCGCCCTGGGGGTAGAGTACTATGGCGTCACAGCTCACAGCAACCTCAAACTCTTGGGCTCAAGTGATTCTCTTGTCTCAGCCTCCCAAGTAGGTGGGACTACAGGTGCCTGCCATGATACCGACTATTTTTTTGTTTAAGTTGTCATTTTTGTTTTAGCTGGTCCCGGCAGGGTTCAAACCTGCCAACCTCAGGCTATGTGGCCAGCACCCTACCCACGGAGCTGCGGTCACTGCCCTTGTGAGATATTTTATATGCAGTCTTTCATGTTACCTTTGGAAGAATGATGAAAGATAATATTTTCCTTATTTTACATGTAAGAAAACTGAGATTCAGAGAATTTGAGTATATTATCTAGGATAATTTGAGAAATGAATTGTATTGGGTGAACATAGTAAATAAAACTGTGTTTTCTTGACACTTATACCTGTATGTTTTCTAAGATGGCAATGGAAAGCATGGCGCCTATCAGACTTCCCAAGGGAGACTGTTTAAAAACACAGATTCTCATACCCCAACTATTTAGGTTAAAGTCACAAAATCAGTTTTCAGTAGGTGCTTGAAATGATTCTAATGCATGGCCAGGATTTGTTGGTCACTCATTAAGCATCACTGTCTTAAATTGTTAACTTTAATTTATGTAAGCATACACTGGCCAGTGGGCATGCTATTCTGTGTGTTCTGTAGGAGCCTTGTCTGCCCTTGTGAGGCCCTTTATTCATTCTCTAATAAGCCCGTGTAATAACAGGCCACCCAATAGGAGCAGTGAAACTCAGGGGCAGTCCCCCTCATCCTCCTTTGCTGTCGTTGGTCAGAACCAGTGTTTGATATCAGGCAGGGATCAGGATCAGGGCATCCACCAATAGATTTACACTTGGGAAAGAATCCAGGGAGGCAAATTTTTATCTAAATTGTGTGCCCAATTTAGCAGCAAGTGCTTGGCTATCCGCATAATGAAGTGATCCTAAATATCATCAGCTTGCCGTCAGGGCTTGGTGGCCTTGCAGGCAGTGCTCTTGCATCAAGGGCCATGGTCGCTCTGCTGTCGGCATCTTGGGCACTCAGGAGTTGCAGTGGGCAGTCAGTCATCCTTCCTGAGGGAGTCAAGCGTAACTCGTCACTTTGTCACTGTGGTCGCTCTATGTATGAACACCTGGAGTAGCACTGAGGTGGGTGGGAAAATGAGGCTCTCTGACATGTTTCCACCGAGGGTCCTTGTGACTACGGCTGAGTGTCTTCTTTACATGTGCCTAGGACACCCTCTCTTGATATATTTGGGCCTCTTTTCTAGACCACTTATCACCCATTCACTGATCTTCTCATTTCTATGTCGTTGACCACATGGGTCAATAATTCAATATAGGGATTCTAGAAATGGCTCATGATTTATATTCCATCAAGACACCCAGGAACTGCGACAATAACACACACTAAACTCACAGTCAACAGACAAGGACCAGAGGCCATTTATTTCCTGATTCCTTAAGTCCTGCTCTGCCTGGTGACTCTCAGTGGACTGAGATCAAGGTCAATTCTGTTAATTCCCAAACCGACTAGGTATTTTTTTCTCTCAGTGTATACTCACTGTAGGAAAAGGTCCCAGGTCTTTTCTAGGAGGACTGAGAGGAAGTGACACACACCAGCAGGTGTGGTCATTACTTTCTGAAATCATCCTTCTCACCTGGATTTTACTTAAGTTCCTCATTCTCTGCATCTCTGGAAATGCAGAGATCTCATCACAGGCCGGGGTATAATAAGAGGGTTAGTAGTGAAGTATGAGAGCTGTCATCTCCTTTCGAGGAGCTACCTCAGCTGCTCAAGCAGTGGAGGAAAGGCCTCGTCAGACAGGCTTCTGTGGGATGGAAGGCTGAGTCTGTGGTACTGGTACTCAGCTACCACAGCTGAGTACCAGTACCACAGACTCAGCTATTTGAATCCTTCTAACTGTTGCAAATTCAGTTCTCAGGTTTTCTCCCTTATCCAGACACCATCCTGAGTCTCATGGTGGAGTTGCCTGGGCATCTGTGTGGTAATTCAGAAGCTCACAAACCTAAACTCTGCATCTCTGCTGGCTCCGTCAGCCAGTGACTACAAGCAGTAAAACCTTGTAAGGACACTTCTGGCTCTTGGAACTCATACCATACCAGCCCCAAGTCTGCCGCTTATTTCTTTAAAATCTTGAGTACAGTAAGAAACAGCTCATTTCGCCTCATCTCTCTTGCCCGCCCCTCACACTGTGAGCCTCTGCCACATGACCTGTCAGTTAATTTCCTTCACAAAGCATTCTGGTGACCACAAGTGATAAGTTAAGTAACGGGCTTGCTACTTAAATGGACACTCCAGTTCTCATCCGCTCTACTGTAATCAGATCCTCACTACCTGAACCTGTGGATAATGATTTAGTTGATCCTTTATACTAATGTTAGTTTACAGAAATTATTAGCTAATAACATGTTTATTTCTAAAGAGATTCCTATTATTTAGTGTTAAAATATCATGCTTTTAGATTCTCTAAGTTTTCACTATTTAAAGGCTAATGTGAATATAACTTCTCCATTTGTTTGCTATGTTGATGAAATAATGGGAGTCCTTATTAATGGGAGCTGCTTATGTAAGATAATAATCACGCTAATACTATGGTGCGTTGAGCCTTTGGTACGTGCCAAATGTCAAGTTAGATAGTTTGTCCACATCATTTAATCTATAGAATAGGATAATTAATGTTATAGTTAGATAATAGTTAATAATTATCAATACTATAGTCATCATTAATTGAGTGCATTTTATGTGCTAGGCATAATTCTGAAGACTTTCTGCATTAACTCCTTTATTAATACAATAACCTTATGGGAGAGGTACTAAACTGTTCCTGTGTATTTTCCCTGTTGAAAATCACCCCTTTACAATGTAGGGGTATATGGCACACCTTCCGAGTATGGGACTTAGGACTTTCCTAACAAACGTAGCCAATGTAACTTAATTGCATGTACCCTTATGTTAATCCAAAATGATTAAAAAGAGCAAATACATAAATAAATAAAATGAGGATAATGTAGCCTGCCCAAGGTCATACTGTAAATGTTAGGTTTGAGATTTGAATGTACAATGTCAAAGTCTGTGTTTTTCTCTGCCTCTCATCATAAACGCATGGTATCATCTATGGAATTGTATAATGATACAAAATTTTTCCTGTGTATATGTGTGGGAGTTAGGCTGATTCCTTAGCAGGATGCCTTGCCTCAGTACATGGGAAAGTGTGCAGAGGCTCCATCCCTTGGGCTCATCAAGACCACAAGAGATGAAAGGAGTTGGGAGGTGCCCCAGATAGAGCAGAGTCCCTGAGACCATCCCTGCACACAGAGGCATCTGGAAGGCAGGACTAAGCCCTTAGGTGGGCTCAATCCTTTGAATTCCTGATTAGCAGTTAGATTAGGGAACCTGACTTGCTTGCTGTCCTGGAGTAAAACTTGTTTTCCCCTCCCCCTTTTTCTAAATACACTTATAGGCAATTTTTTTTTAAGTTTCCATCTTTTTAATGGTTGAATAATATTCCATGGTGTACTTACATGTATATATACCACAGTTTGTTAATTCATTCACAGGTTGATGGGCAATGGTGTAGTTTCCACATCTCTGCAATTGTAAATTGAGCTACCGTAAACATTTGGGCAATTGTTGACAATTCACTACTCGATATTCCCATCACCCAGCCGTTTTCTCTTTACCCAGTCTTCTTAGGGGCTTGGAATTCTCCTAATCCTGTGAGAATTTTGGCACCTTTACATTTTGCATATACACTTTGTGTTAGAGATCAATACAAGGTTTCCGAGAAGTCAGAAACTCAGTGCATTGACTCAGTCTGGCTCTGTGGCGTGGGAGTCAATGTACCCTTTCTCCAGGCCTCTTGGACTCTACCTCTTAGCTGGTGTAGAGTCTCGTGACTTTTCCCAGCTTCACCTCCCCTGTTGAGTCCCAACCCAGGTTGGGGTCCTCTGCCAACCCTGACGACATGCATGCTCTAACGTTAGCATTGTTGATCTCTCGGCTAACAGTGGGTTTGAAGGATGGTGTTGCCAGGAACTCCCGGGGTTATCTCTCTTATGAAGTAAGGTCTTTGAAGAGGCTAGAAAGATTTTCTACCTTTTAGAAAGCACTCTAGTCTCAGGTTCCTACTAATATTAATCCTTCTGATTTTAATATTGGAAATAATGATTAATAGATGTCCTTGATTCTCAAAATCTGGACCTATAATTTAAGTAAGTTAGGAAAAGAGTTAAGTAAGAGAGCCAAATCAGTGGGCACTTAAAATCTGAGTTGTTTTCCTCTCTTCATTTTCCCCCTGAATTTCATTATGTAAACTAAATTAAAAAGTTTAAAAACCTTTATTATAATTATGTAAAATGTGATAAAATCTTTCATTTATTCAGTTTTAGTCTCAGATAGTATATACTGCCTGACAAGTAGAAATATTTTTGAATGAATATGTGAATGAGCAAATAATCCATTCATAGAAGTGAATGAATAATGTTAAATCACTCATTCAACAAATGTTCGTTGAGCGTCTCCCACATACCAAGTGCTTTCTAGACATAGAGAGCACAGCGCCAACAAGACAGTCATGCTTTCCGCTCCATGGTGTCACCTTGCAATGAGGGAAAATCAAACATAGACAAGTAAAAGTAAGGTGTTGTGGGCTTTTTCGATGGTGATAAACACACGGTAATAGCC
Organism: Perodicticus potto; assembly: GCA_963574655.1. NCBI lineage: Eukaryota > Metazoa > Chordata > Mammalia > Primates > Lorisidae > Perodicticus > Perodicticus potto. Next base: position 39,438 of record CAUYRH010116541.1, read on the forward strand.
TCACAGGCACGTGGCCTAGCAGTGCAGACGAGAGCTGGCTGGTTGATAAGCACAGTGGAGATGTGTGGGGCAGCAGCAGAGGGTAGACGGAGACCCCAGACGGGAGACCCCAGATGGGAAAGTCACCCAGTGGGCAGCAGCGGGCAGACCAATTAGGAAGGGGCTTTAGTCCAGCACAGCAGGAGCCCTGGGCATGTTGGTAAAAGCCTGTGAATGCAGCATCAGATTTGTGGTTTAGACCTTTTCCTTTCGAGTGGCGTCTACTGCTGAGTGAACCTTCTGTGACTACCACATGCCTAATACGCGTTGGGCAGTGTTATTTTCTTTTTTTATAATGATACCTTTTAAGTGTGATTTTTTCTTCTTTTTTTTAGGAAGAAGAGTTGAGGAAAAGTGGAGAAGCCAAGTACTTCCACCTCAATGATGATCTCCACGTTCTCATTGAAGTGTTTGCTCCCCCCGCAGAAGCGTATGCCCGCATGGGACATGCTTTGGAAGAAATCAAAAAGTTCCTCATCCCTGTTAGTACAGTTATTCTTGGCAGCTAGCATACGCTTTCACGTCCTGTCTTTATTTCACAACTTAGTCATTCTTGGACTTGTTATTTGTGTAGCTCCTGATCCATGAAAACCTCTGCGTACGTCATCTCAGGCCAACCTCACAGGTGTCCTGTGCGTTATTTGGCATTATTTCTTTTTACTGTGGGGTGTTGGAGTTTTAGGGAGATTAAATAATAAAGCTGAGGTCACCTGGCTAAAAAAGCAGCACAAGCACTAATTCAGGGTTGGGACTCCGCGTCCTGAGCTTTTGAATGACACTGAAGACAACACTTCACTAATCCACTGTGCTCCGGCACAAACCCTTAGTGCCAGACGGTGCTCTGGGTGTTGGGTGTGCAAATGTGACTAGCAGTTGTCCTGCCCTTGATGAATATGTGATTTGTGGTAAAAGAGAAAAGCAACAGATGAGTTCAGTACAGCGTGATAAATATAGTGACAGACATAGATGTACCGAGCATGGAGGGGAAGGGGTCGCTGGCTAAGTATTAATATGCAGCTGGAGCTGAGAGACGGGCGGTCGTCTGCTTTAACCCTTTAAGACGCATTGACATTGCTAAGAGTGAGGTAATTCAGAAGGAATACTCCTCTACCTCTGTTACAAAAGTTAATTCTTTAATTACACCAAGTTTTTCATATGATTTATATGCTTGATTAAAATTAAAGGATTCTCTGCAGAATCCTTTGCAAGCCCAACATCTGGGTCCTCTCCAAGGCAGTTTCTTTATCCTGCCTTCATTTATTTATTTTATTTCCCTGAGTGTGAGTTGCATTTTTCTGTTTTTTTACATCTCTTTGCTTTTTGTTGAAAACTATATTTTAGTTAACATTGTAGCAAATGTAGATTCTGATGTTTTTTTCTTCCCAGAAGGTTATGGTTCCTTTTTTTTTCTTTTGTCTTCTGTTTCTTTAATAATTCAGTTAGACTGAATCTGTAGTCTGTCTCCCTTGTGGCTACAGCCATTAATATTACTTTTTAATGCTTTTTCTACTTTTCTGTTTAAGCCTGGTCAACTAGGAGCATTCTCTGTGTCAGTACTGCTCTGGCCACCTGTGTTAGAGGCTGATGGGGCTGTGTGTACACTGGGGACTGTATCTATAGGAGTGTGTTTTCATGTCTGCCCTGGCTTTTACTTTCACCAGGATTCCGGGGTCACCCCCGTTTGTGCAGACACTTACTGTCAAGAAAGGGTGGGTGCAGAGTCTTGGCGCTCTGCTCTTTGCTGTACTTGAGCACTGGCTTTCATTCGGCCAGAGGGGTGTGGAGAGCTTCTCAAGCCCCTCCATGGCTGTCTGATTTCCCAAATCCCGCTGTGAAATTTTGGATGGTCTGCTGGCCTGTTGGTTGCCCTCACCCCGGATGCACCATTAGGATTGCTGATTCACTGGCCTTCCCTATTTTCTTGCTACCAGAATTATTCTGTTTTGCTGCTGTCCATGGGGTTTTTCACAAATCAAGCTAGTTTCTTCCTACTGGGTTTTCCTGGCTTTCCCTGTTCTAGAGAGGAGCATACCAGCTGGGCTTGGGAGAGTGCCAGCATCCCCAGGCAGGAAGGCCACTAGCTCTCACTTTTCTTACCTGAAATTTAGCAGTTTTTCATTAATATATTTTCTGTATTTTCAATTTGTTATATACTTTCAGTCAGTTTCTAGACTCCTGAAATGGTGAAACCATTTTGTGAACGATTATTGCTGCCTTTTGTAGGAGGGTTTGCTGAGCTCCTTGCTTAGCTGTACTGCGAGTGCCAGGTCCTCTCATGAGCCTTTCTAAAACTCAGGTCATTTTGGACTTTGTCCACATGAGCCTTTGCAAAGTTTCACTTCATTTTCTTTAATATCTATGTAATATTTCATTTCCAGAATTTATTTAATTGGTCCTCAAATAACCAATTGTGGTTACTTCTTGTAGATTATAATATAAATAGTGATCTCAGGATTACCTGTAGATATAAATATTGTGTATTTTAGCAAACATATCTGAAGAGTAAATTCCTGGCAGAAAACCTGCTGAATTTTAGGATTACTGTTAATGATTTCATTTAACTTCTTTCCCCATTTTCCAGGCTAGTATATATTTAAATAGATTCTAAACTCACTGGATAGGAAAGAATTGCTTACACAGATTTAACTAGACCTCTTACTGCCTTTGTACCTGTCACAATTAAGAATGGTGTTAATATTAATGTTGAAATAGTTTCATTTTTTTCCAATGGGGAGTTAAAATGAAATTTAAAACATAAAATTATATAAAATAAATCTCTTAGCTATCATGAATGATTCATTTCCCTACTGACTTAAAAGCATTTTTCAAAGACTAAGAAAACTGTAACTATAATCATTATATCAATAGTGTCTATTTGAAATCAGAAGAAACAGTCCCCTGAATTTTTAAAAATTGTATAAAATTACTAAGCTGCTAAGTTTCGTTGGTTAAATTCAGGTTTATCCTCAGATATGATTGACTCAAATTATATATTTTTATTTCTACTATACTGTTTCTATTTTTACATACAATTTTGTAAAGATGATATTTTTAAGGACTTTATAGTTTTTATGATACCACTGTAATCATTTAATCTTAATTAGAGCAATGCTTTAAAAAAAAAATTCTTAATGTTGTTTCTGAATAGGTCCTCATCTGTGTTCTCATTCTATGAATCTATTTTTAACCACATACAATTTAGTATCACACCTCCTAGCACTTCCCAGCAGGGCAAACGTTTAGCATTTAAGCAAGAGCTTTACAAATAATTATGTTATAACGTGCTTTATCAATCATTTATTAATCTTCACCCATTGTTAGTAACATGGTGGAGAACATATTAATGGTGTTGCTTTAGAAAGTTTGAAATAATAGATCAAATGACTCTGCTGAGGTCACAATACTCCAAATAAGTCAGGGAAAGAATCTATATTTCCAATAAAGTATCAATCTACTCCTTCGCTTTTTCTGTGAATCATGGTTGACTGGCTTTGGCCATTTGCCTGTCCTTCTTCCCATTTTATAAGTGTTAGCTCAACTTGACTAGATATCAAGAGTTCCCACAAACCTCTGCTTGGGTTTGATAATTTCCTGTGATGACTCACAGAACTCAGGGAAACAATTCACTTTCTACTAGTAGTTTATTATAAAGGGTATTACAGAGAAGCAGATGAGCAGCCAGATGAAGAGGTACACTAGACAAGATGTGATGGTCTAGAGTGCCCTTGTGGAACTCGGGGTGCTCCGTCTCCCCTAGGACACTGATTCCTCAGTCTAAAAGCTCTTGAGGCTCCATCATTTAAGGTGTTTATGGAGGCTTCATTATTCGAGGATGATTGGTTAAATCACTGGCCCTTAGTGATTACATCGATCTCAGGTCCCTTTCCCGTCCCCAGAAGTCAGGGGCTATAGCTCAAACTTCCAACCCTTTAATTATGCCACGCTCTTTCTGCCAACCAGCCCCCATCCTTCAAAAGCCACCTCCTTAACATTACTCTTTTAAGAACAATGTTTTATTTTGTTGGCTATTTTGTTGGTATTTCTCTATTTTCTATTATAGTTACTTCTTTTATTTTGTCATTTTTTTCTTCCTACTTCGAGTTTAGTTTTTCTTTTCTGCTTCTAAAAGGTGAAAGTATAGGTTATTGATTTGAAATCTTATTTTTTAAATATAAGCATTTAAAGTAAAAATTTTATTCTGAGCACTTTTTCAGATTCTATATGTATTCTATACATTTTGATGTGTTGTATTTATTTTCATTCATCTCAGGTTATTTTTAAATTTTCCTTGAGTTTCTGTTTTGATCTAATGGTTATGTTTATTATGTTCATTTTTAATATATTTATGAATTTCTCAGGTTTCTTTTTAATTGATTTCTAACCTAATTCATTATGATCAGAAAATCTACTTTGATTCCAGCCCTTTTGAAATGATTGAGTCTTACTTATTCAATGCCTGGTGTACAGTTTAACCAAAAATACTCCACGTGCACATGAGAAGCACATATTCTTTCCAGTGTCGTGGTTTATCCATCTCTGCTTTCAGTTTTATGTTATCTACATTTAATAATGGTAGAATGATTTTTCCAGAAAATAAAACTGAAATATCCAACTCACCTTCATAAAATCATGAAAGGCTTCTCAATACCCTTTATTTTAAACATTATAAGGATCTTAAAAGTGATCTAAGGCTATGTGTGATTTGGCCTCTGATTTTCCTTTCAAAAATCTCAAGTCCTCACCCCAAATTGCTTTCACAATTTAGCCAGACAGAATTTCTTTTGGCTCCCAACATTATTTTGGATTTTCAAAGATGTATTTCCTTCTGTGTGGAATACGCTGCTGCCCCTCTTCTGGTAATTAATCATCACTTATCCTTAGATTAATTTTGTATTTCATAACTTGTACAGTATCCACATGGAAATGTACAAAAAGAATGTGTCCTTGTGGTTCAGTTTCAGGAAAGCTGTCCTACTGTGCGGGTGTCCTTTGCTAGATGTAGGTTGGTGGCTGCTGGGGCCATGGCTTACTCCTCTTGGTCTTTGACTTGGCACATCAGAGGAGCTCAACAACTACACGTTGAACTGGGTTGTAAAGAACGATGTCCACGTATCAGTTATATGGCATTTTAATTTTTTTTATGACTGTTTCACTTGGAAAGTGAGCCCAGAGAAAGGAGTTTATAGCTGATTACGGAAAATTTTACCTTGGAGAAATCACTATAATTTTCTTTTTTAAAGTTTTACGAAGTATTTATTTATCGACATATTTTTACTTTCCCAAACTTACATCTTGTTTTGTGATTTCAGCTATTTTCCTAACCCCCTTTTCTCTTAAAAGCCTTTGCTTTTTGTTCTAAATATTTTTGTATTTCTAATATGAGGCAAATTATGCTATCTTCTGTCTTTTGTGTAGGACTATAATGATGAGATTAGGCAAGCACAGCTTCAAGAATTAACATATTTAAATGGTGGTTCAGAAAATGCAGATGTTCCAGTGGTTCGAGGAAAACCTACCTTGCGTACGAGAGGTGTACCGACTCCAACAATAACCAGGTAGGTGGAATTGATTGACTTAACCTTTTTTTAGGTTAGTGTACCATGGCCTCAGTTTTAATGTTTCCTTTAGCTCTATCAATATATCTGTGCAAAAGATCTATTCAGCCAAGTGCAGTGGCACACACCTGTATTCTCAGCTGCTCGGGAGGCTGAGGCAGGAGGATTGCTTGAAGTTAGGAGTTTGAGAACACAGTGTGCTGTGATGGGCCCTGTAAAGTGTTGAGTACTCCAGGCTGGATAACATATCAAGGCCTTGTTTCTGAAAAAAAATATATATATGCGTGTGTGTGTGTGTGTGTGTGTGTATACATATATATATGTATATATATATATATATATATTTTTTTATTATTTTAAGCCTATATTCACACAATGTGATGTAATAGTAAGGGGATTTACTGTGAAGTAGGGTATTTAAATATAATCTGATAATTTTAGGCAGAATATTATTCACCATAGCATTAATTTTTTAACTTGTTAAAATGAGGTTTGTTTTTTGTAAGTAAAACACTGATACGCAGGTGGGATAATGGGCTCTTGTATTTTCCCAGTGAGTAGAGCATCGGGCTGGGTTACGGCCACACGGCCAACGCTCAGCACAGTCTCAGGTGCCACGAGTGTCCAAGTACCTGTTACCAGTTTACTCACTGTAAATGCTCCATCGTGTCTGAAAGTCCTGAGCTGGGCCAGGCACACAAAATTTTCATTAAGTCATTGGAAAAAAAATAGTTTTTTTCCAATTAGCCTAATGACCGCATAGACTTTTTAAAGATAGAATTCGTATTGAAATAATTTAAAATAGCATTCTTGGGTATCTCTACGATTATATGGGGAGACAAAAGGTCACTTTCCCTGCTGAGTGTTACTGATCAGAGCAGTGTCATACATGGCAATTATAAACGGTGCTGCAGTATAAAATTAAAAAAAAGGTTTGGGCATCGTGAACTTTCTCTGTGAAAAAAGGACTAATAATAGGAGGGTTGCTGTTGATAATTTCATAAAGTAATTTACATTGATGCTCAGTCAGTGGTAAATCTCTTTCATTTCCATTTCTTCTCCCATTAAACTTGCTTGAAATCATAAGAAATTACTTACTTGTTATATTGGTTTCAGTGATTGTTATGACAAATTACCATACATTTGGTGGCTGAAAACTGTAGAAATTATACTCTGACAGTTATGGAAGCTGTATGTTCAGATCAGTATTGGGAGACACTCCCTCCGAGGGCCTGGGGAGAATCCTTCTCTGCTTCCTCCAGGTCCTGGTGACTGTCTGCACCACTCTTCCTGGTCTGTGGCCACATCACTTGGTCTCTCCTCCCGTCTTCACATTCCTCTTCCTCTTCTGTCTCTAATCTCTGCCTCCCATTGTACAAAAATACACGTGCTTCTATATTCAGGGTCCACCTTAATAATCAGGGTGACCTTTCTGGATCAGGGTCCTTTTCACTTCTTTCACATCTGCAAAAGTCCTTTTTCTAAGTCAGGTTCCTGAGGTTGGGACAGCCTCATTTGGGGAGTCCCAGTATTATTCCTCACGCCACATTTGCCATGTGTGTTTGTTCTTTGTTGTGATGGGAGCTAGTACATTTTCTCAAAATCCAACAAAATATATTTTAAAAACTTTTTTGAAACTCTTCAAACTTCCCCTTTCCCTACATTATCAGTTGATATTTGTTTGTTTGTTTATACATGTTTGGAACAAATGGTGTGTGTTCACAATAGGTGCTTCATCAGTGCCATAGCAGAGACAGACCTCATGATCAAGGCATTGTCTCTCTACCCCTTTGAAATAATAAAAACTGAAATCTTGTCAGATCTTGCCCCCCAAATGAAATAGAAAATACATATGCTGTATATAAATAAGAAGAGAAAAACATAAGCCTCCTAGACATGACACTGGTATGCCAGCATTTCTATTTTGTTAATGACACACACACACACATATACATACATACATACAGGGTGGACGTAAAGTTCGTGTGCAATTTACTATGTTAAACTATTATAAATTGCAAACAAACTTTCTGTCCACCCTGTGTGTGTGTGTGTGTGTGTGTGTATATATATATATATATATATGTATATAAAGATAACTTTCTATGTCTTTGTATACATAAAAGCTTTCTTTTTAGTCACACACACACACACACACATATAAACCTTACAGAAATAAGGTTAGTACACAAAAAAGTACATGTTATAAACATTTGTTTTCTATATATCTCTAGGGCAAAATTAACCCAGTGATACTTATTTTGCTTAAGACTAAATTACTCTTACTTATTTCATTTTCCAAACGAAACATTCTCGCCAGAATAGGAAGTAGAGAGAGTAGAGCGCGCCCAGCACCGTTGTCGGGAGATACTGTGTTCCGTAAGCCAGAACTGCCATTTTTACTAAAGATAATTTTCAATTTAATTGTCAGGTTTTAAATTAAGTTGAAAATGTTATTAACAGGTGAGGAGGACAGATACTTTCTTTTTATTTTTCTTGGACTACGATACCTGAAGAAATACCTCCATCTGCCCAGATGAAAAACTGTTCCTCTTGATTATAGCACATGTATTTTTTGCTTGTCATTTAAATCTGTTTCGTTGTCTTGATGGTTCATACTCCCTGATAGGATTATTCTGAAGTTCATGTCTCAGGCCTGGTTTTGTTTTGTGCTAGCATAAAGGCTGCTAGACTTAAATGTCTTTATTTGGTTACTTATGGTCACCATGTGTCTGAAATCCTAAGCAGCTCCTCCACCAGGCACCTTAGAGGCCGCTGAAACGTGTCCCACTGCCTTCCCTGCAGGTTGTCTTTCTTTTCTCCATGTGGTCTTTGGTCCCAAATATTCTAAATACCCACTTTTTAAAGTATCAGTTCATATTCGCAGAGCAGGCATTTACAGCCTCTCCATATTTTTTTCTCAAAAACCTCTCTTCAGTTGACCCTTTGTTAATTATTTTGCCGTGTTTCCTGTGAATTTAAACATGCCCCCCTCCCACCCCAGCTAGAACTGTGTTATAAAGCTTGCTCTGCACTTTTCTGTATCTCCCTTCGCTTGTTTCTTCTCTTTACAGATACACATTTCCCCTTCTACCCTGCTCTCACCTTTTTAAAACTCTACTTTACATCCTAATAGATACTTTACACAGCTCCTACTATTGATTGAGTTCTTTTCTAATCACTTTACAGATACCACCTAAATTAAGCCCCAACAATCCCAGAAGGTGGGCACTGATTTATTAACATCACCATTTGAAACATGAGGAAAGTGAGGCTGGGAGGTAACGTACTTGGCCGGCGTCATGCAGCTGGGTGGGACAGCCAGGCTGGGGTCCAGGCAGTGTTTCCGTAATGAACCTCTCCCCTTGGGTTGATCCTTCTCTTGTATTTTCATTTAGAATACAATGGTTTTTTTTTAAATCTGTTTTTCTACCACAGTATTTCCATAGCACTTTTACTCTAGCACTTTTATTGTATTTACATCATGATAGCACTTTTAATATAAAGTGGTGATGAACATATGTTCAGTTATGTACTGTAAAATGACATTTCAGTCAACAATGGACTGAACATACCATAGTGCTCTCATAACATTATAATAGAGCTGAAAGTCCCTAAGATAATATGTGTGTTTGTCTCTTAATTTTCAGCAAAATGCTTAAAACATAAATTTTTTTAAATTAAATCATAGCTGTGTACATTAATGTAATCATGGGGTACAATGTGTTGGTTTTATATACAATTTGAAATATTTTCATTGAACTAGTTAACATAGCTTCTAAGATGACCTGCAGTGCATCTTAGAAGGGTACAGGTGAAACTTACTAAATGTTATTAAACGTATTAAATATAAATGTCTGAACACAATAAAAAATAAAATTTTAACATGCCTATAAAATAAGGTTGTAAAGAAATAAAATGTTCTTTATAGCTGAACATTTTTTTTGTGTTTTAAGGCAAGTGTTAATATAGTATAGTAGTCAAAATATTAAAAAGTTTATTTTTAAAAAAGTAATTTATTATCAAAGAAAGAGAAATTTGTTGTATGAATTCGGTGGAGCCCAGCGTGCAGTAGTAGGTTGCATTGTGTCCTGAGCCGTCACGGTCTCTCCCCACTCGCTCACGACTCACCAGGAGAAACTTCAGTCCTGCAGGCTCCATTCGTGATAAGGACCCTACACAGGTGTCCCATTTTGTATTTTCTGTACTGTATTTTGCTGTCCCTTTTCTCTGTGTAGTCATTTTTAGGTACCCATGCTTAGCATTATGTTGCAGTGACCTGCAGTATTCAGTGCTGACATAAGCCAGAAGGTGTGTAGCCCAGGAGCAATGGTCCATAGCCTGGGTGTGTAGCAGGCGAGACCTCTAGGCTTGTGTACATAGCTCTGATGTTCACACAACAAAATCGGCACGTAAGGACTCATTTCTCAGAATGAATCCCTGTTATTAAGCAATGGATGCATGATTGTGTTTATTTACATCTTTTTCTTATGGTATCACATGGGGTAATTAATGCCACATGCCAAGTAATGCCTAACTAATAGCCTCTAGTAAAAATAAAGTAAAATAAATGGATGGGAAATTCAGACAGAAAATTACAAAAACCCCAAGACTAGAGTTAGGATCAAGAAGAAGGTATGTGTTCCATCCTTTGGTAGAGTTGGCAGAGTTATTCTTGAAATTATGGTTTGAGTTTCCAAGTAGCCGAAGCTGAGGAAAACATTGTCACAAAAGTCAGTGTCTAAATGTCCAAACATAGTAACAGCACAAGACAAAAGAAAAACATACTTATTGGAACCTACTGCTTTCTAGTGTGGAGGTTTGTGAGAAGTGTCTCCAAGGAGAGTCATCAGTCCGTGTTCATATGCTGTAGGGTTTTTTAATGACAATCTTATTTGTCATATCCAATTCCTAAGTCATTTTGATTTTGCCTTTAAAGTAAACCTCAAATATATTTATTGTGTAATCTTCTCTGCCGCCCTTCCTAATCTAATCCAAACTGTTCTTCCAGTTTCCCTCGTAGTCACAATGACCTTTTGAATTAAACGTGATTGCGTTATTTCTCTTCTTCTGCAGCTAGAGGAGGATGTGAACTTCTGACACACACCGCCGGCTCTGGCCCTGCCCTCCCCTTTCTGACTTGACTTTATTCCACTTTTCCCTTTCCTTCACTGCAGCCCTGCCTGCTCCCTTCTGTTCATTACACGGCTCATCCCTCCCCGGGCCCCTTGCTCTCCATCCTGTCCCGGCAGCCTGCCTCTCAGTGTGTCATTCTCCATGTCCCCAGGCCCCGCGTCACAGGAGACTTTGCTGAGGGCCCGGGGTAAAGTGGCCATTCCCCAATCCAGAAGCTGGCTCACAACATCCTGCCTTGGTTACCTAGTACCGTTTGTCAAACTGAATTTACTCATTCATTCCCTCGTCCGTTCATTATTCCCGATTAAAATGTAAAGGCACAAAGGCCCTGACAGCCGTAATACCCGGCGTGTGGAAATCATCCAGGCAACAATAAAGGCAACACAGTGCAATGCCGTATGGTTAGGCTTTTGCTAACCATTTAAACTATCCTTTTGTTAATGCAGTTTGCCAGGGGCGTTAGCTTTGTGGGGATGGTCACGTGGGTATCACCACTTTGGAATTTCAGTCGAACAGGGTATTACTAGAATCTTCATGAGCAAACCTCACTGCTCCACTTCAGGATACCTTTCTGCTAAAGGATGTCAACAGTCTCAGACTAAATTCTGCAGTGAGAAGTATTTTAATAAAACTTTTTCATTTTAGTTTGAAATCAGAGAACTGTTCATACTTTTTAGCCTTCAAGATAAAGAAGTTTCTGTGACACCACGGCACTCTGAGGAGGGTGACAAACGTTTCTTTATCTCCAGTCAGTCCTGTGCGGTGCCTCTGAAAGGATAATGTTGACATTATTGCCTTTTTGACTTCACGGTCCCAGAAATCTCAACAGAGAAGGAATTAGGGAAACAACAAAAGCGAGAACTGAGACCACCCTTTGTTTCGTGTTTTTCCCAGGAGGTCTTTCTAGCCCTTACTGTTTTGTTTTGTGTTTTTCCCAGAGGTCTTTCTAGCCCCTACTTGCCGCTGCTGTGGTGTGGACTAGACAGCCGTGGACCCTGAAGGAGCTTGTTTTTCTGCTCCTGTCTTAGCATTTGGCTCCTCGCACGTTGCTTCTCTGCTGACCTTCACTCTGGCCCATCTGCTCCTTTCTCCCAAGTGAACGCTGTCTAGTCTCCCTACATTTGGGACCAGAAGTAGCAGAGAGAAACATAAATGGCCTCTGAGTGGAAATTTTTTCAATTTCTTGATGTTGGTCAGGGAAAGGAATTTCTGTATGCACCACATAAGCCAAGCAAGAAAAAGTGTTATTGAGAGCAAAAGTCCACTCTGAGGGAGGAGAGCAGACAGGTTCAGAAAGGAACTGCTGAGCTGAGAGGACTGGTCTCCATGGTCTTTCTAATTGAAGGGAGGAGCATTCATGACCAGGCATTGGCTCTTACTGAGAATGGGTATAGTAATTCTAGAATTAAGTTTCTTCCCATTTTCATGCTTTGACTGTCTTGGTATGGCCATGATGATTTCAAGGGCAGGGAAATTTTAAAACCACAATATAAATGATATTATAAATTACCAAAGTTGATGTAAGGTGACAGGCCTGTCAGTTTTTGCCCATGGCTATCAGCCTGCATCTGGTCTTTAAGCCCTGTCTGCAGATCTAACAGAGGGAGATGAAGAGTCTCTTTCTAAGTAGGACACACATATCCACCATGGCGGGTAATAATTAATGTGGTGGTTTTGTTTTATATTAGGACATTAGGCTAAAGTACTCGCCCCAGACTTTTTAACCTTTCATCATATTGGGAAAATTAGCTAATATTTCTTCAAACATTAGGCTTGTCTCCCCCTCTCTCTTTCTGCTTTTTTGTGCTGCAGTTAAAAAACTGTGGTTCCCAAACTGTATGCTGAGTTGCTGCAGTCCTGAAAACTCACAGGGTTGTAATGGGGTAGTTTAAAATGTCATGGGAAACAGCAAAGATCAATATCTTATAGACACTCTGGGAACTGTCACCTTAAGATAATCCTTTATAGTTTTAACATTAGAATCATACTCCACTGATTTTAATGATGTCACATTTTTGCGAAGCTGGTATTTCCGCAGTTGTTGTGATAAACAGTAAATATTATGGGAAAGTCATTGTGGATCAGGAAATGAAACTAACAATACCCCATAGGATCCCCTGGTTCTAAGAAGTTGTGTAGTATCCAATATACATAATTGCTGCTTTTTAAAAATGAGAGAAAAATATTTCTTTTCAATTTATGTTTTTTTCTAAACAGGAACAAAGTTGTTAGGAAATAAATATATCAGTTATTTGGTCCTCAAAATTCGATTACCAGAATTGTCACTTGTTATTTTTGCCTGGGGTAAAAATGATGAAAGAAATTACTGAGCCACCTAGGGTGCTGGGAACTGAGAGGGAGGACACCTCTGTATGACACTGTCCTCCGGGCCTCTGAGCTCAGGGCGCTGTGAGCCGAGAACGAGGGAACCTCCGTGTGATACCGTCCTCTGGGCCTCTGGGCTCTGTTCATTTTTTGTTGTCTGTTTTTTGTTTTCCAAACCAGTCTGTCCTGGCTACCCTCACAGTTCTCTGCGTCTTTCCTTTGTATTTCCTCTTCTGTGGTTACACCTATTTAGTGATATTTTTATTTCAGATGTTATATTTTTTCAGTTGTAAAATTTTCCTTTTTTAATAATTTTTATTTCTCTGCTGAGATTTCTTTCCTTTTTGTTTATTACTATCATATTTTCTTTTACACATTATACATTTTTGAGAGCTATTTTTAATTCTTTGCTAATTGATATGGTTTATTTTGGAGTAAATGTTATTCTGTGAAAACTGGAATTATATTCCTCTGAAGAGTGTTGGTGGTATTTTTTTAATTAAATCATAAACACATAGATCATGTATACATTAATTCATTTATGGGGTACAATGTGCTAATTTCATAGAGAATTAGGAACGCTTACATCACCCTGGTTAACATATACATCATCTCGTTTACTTAATTATTGTGTTAAGACATTTATACTCCATACTTACTAGATCCAACAGGTACCCTTGTAATATGCACCATAGGTGTGATCCCACCATTCACCCTCCCTCGATCCGACCTCCCCCCACCCCTCCCATCCCCCCTCCTTCCTCCTTCATCCTGGGCCATAGTTGTGATCTATTCTTCATATGAAAGTATGAGTGATTGTAAGTTTCAGAATAGTACTGAGTACATTGGATATTTTTTTTTCCATTCTTGAGATACGTTACTAAGTAGGATATCTTCCAGCTCCATCCATGTAAACGTAAAAGAGGTAGTCTCCATCATTTTTTAAGGCTGCATAATAGGTTGTATTTTATTTTGTAAGACTATTTGCTTTAGTAGACAGCTTGACTGAATTCATACTGCAGCTTTATTTCTTGGTAAGCAGCTCAAATTTCACTTGAAATCATTCATCCTTTTCAAGGATACTTGCAACCCACCCATGTGGTTCAGTGGTCACCAGAGGTTTGACCAGAATTCGCACGCAGAATTTGTGGCTCTTGCTGCCTTCTTGTACTTCCTCCCTTGCTCTCCAGCAGCTGGAGCTGCTATCAATTTTGACCTCTGATTCTTCAGGCCTTGGGCCTTGGATCAGAGTTGCAGCCGCTCTGTGAGCCTCCTGCAGCCTAACACCTTGGGAATACGTCTCATCCAGTTACCTTTCCCCAGGTACAACAGTGTTCCAGGATCTGCCTGCCTCTTAGCATTACATAGTATCTTGAAGTAATTGGTTATTTTGTTTGTTTGTTTGATTTTTGTTTTTTTTGGCCGGGGCTGGGTTTGAACCCGCCACCTCTGGTTTATGGGGCCGGTGCCCTGATCCTTGAGCCACAGGCACTGCCCGAGAACTAACTTTTTTTTTTTTTTTTTGGTTGCAGTTTTTGGCTGGGGCTGGGTTTGAACCCACAACCTCAGGTATATGGGACCGACGCCCTACTCCTTGAGCCACAGACGCCGCCACATTTTTTTTTTTTTTTTTGGCTGGGGCTGGGTTTGAACCCACCACCTCCGGCATATGGGGCCAGTGCCCTACTCTGTTGAGCCACAGGCACTGCCCTTGGTTTATTATTATTATTATTATTATTATTATTATTTTATCCGAAGTTTAGAGTTATCTATCTAAGGGTTAGTTTGTTTGGGGCTTTTAAACATTGCTAAAATAGAAGTGGAACATTGTGTTCTATTTTTTTAGAACACATGTGTACCACAAATTTCATATCTGTGCCTCACAACAACGGTGTATAAATTATTACCCATATTTAATAAATGATGAAAAAAAGTCTAGAAAGATGGAGGTTGTACATCTTCTACAAATATTGTGTAGTTAGCTATTGGTGGAGTCAGGTTTAGTATCTAATTGCCTCAATCCAAAGTTCTATCCATTATTCTCTCTCTGTTTCTATATTTAAAAAATAATTCTTCAAATGTTTGCTGAAATCAGTGAATTTATTATAAGCAGTCAATCTCCCTGAATATAAATGTAACATTAAAGATAAAGTCCTTCTGAAATTTTTTCTTTATAGAAATATTATAATAACAATAAACCAAAGCCAATGTATTACATTATCTTCATGATGCAAAATTGTAAATTCAGATCTCCCAAGAATGTCAAACTAGGAATAGAAGATGAAATAAATTCGTTGATGAAAGAAATGCCATGATAGAGCAGAATGAAAAAGACCTTTTTCAATAAAGTTGTATTTTACGTTTTAAACTTAGTATGTCATCAGTTGGTAGTCTTAATCCAAACACACATATTGCAAAGCCAGTGCTTTAGCTTATAGAGCAATAAACGATTTAAGAGAAGGAACAATCAGATTTACTTGCACTAAAGAAAAAGCATAGATGTTTTAAACAGATGCTGAGTGGTGACAGTCTTCATGGCTGACTGCATAATTGCTCCTAAATGCTTCTGAATTAACTGCCTGTGTATTAATGCCGTTAGACGCACCTGTAGCAGCTGAAGGTAGTTAGAGTTGATCACTTGTGAGGTTGACAAGGAAGTGTGTTCAGTGGTGTGCCAAAGCGCTTCTGAGCTCTCCTGCTGTGGTCATTATGTGACAGGTTTGCTAAAAGTGGTCCACAGCAGAAGAGGAGATGTAAATGAATAAAACTCCATCCTAGCTATAAAGAAAGAATAAAGGATTCTCAGATGTTAAAAACATGCCAGTTCATAGTAGGCACTTCCTGGAGGCCTTGGAAGGGGGATTGTATTAGACCCCTGCACATTAGGTGAGTGTGTCTGCCCCCCCTGGATTCTTGAGATACGCTTTTACCAAACACATGTAATAACGTCAGTTTTTATACTGTACTGTTTTTCTGGACATCCAGCACACCGTGCTAGCCTCTGCTGTTACTAGGACCATATGGCAATGTAATCACTAAATTTATCTCCAGAGTAGAGAAAAGTACCTTTTGCCTTTGGTGGTTCTGAGTCCAGGCACAGTCTTAAGACACAGTATGTGTTCAGTAAATATTCACTGAAGTAATAAATGAGTGTAGATAACATTATCTGAGAATTTATCTAATATTATCTAAGAAATTTCTAATTGTTCCTATAATGGGAAGAAATTTACCACCACCCAAGACCACAGAGTTTATATTTCATATGATGTATTCAACACCCATAACAGAACTGGCAGAGCGCTTTGACTCGAGCATTGAACTGAATGCACGTTGGCCGGTTTGGTTTGTGTGCTCACTGGCTGCTGGAATCTAAAGTTTGTATTTTTTATTCATTTATTTATTTTAATTGACAAATGACAATTTGTATGTATTATTGGTATAATATGATGTTTTGATATATTTTTACATAGTAGAATGAATAAATCTAGCTAATTAACATATTTAACACTTCACCTGCTTATCATTTTTCTTTCCTAAAAAATTACTGTAGAATTTTTCACTGAGGTATATTATACATACATGTATAATTTGCCATCTTTGTCATTTTATATGTACAGTTCAGTTGTAATATTAATAAATACATTTATGTGGGTTTTTTGCCATCTTCATCCCCCTTCTTGCTCTGCTTTCTGGCCCCCATTAATGATCAGTCTACCCTCTCTCTTTATGAAATCCACTTTTGTTACCTCCCACGTGAGTAAGGACATGCGAGATTTGTCTTTCTGACCCTGGCATGTTTCACTTAACATAATGGCCTCCAGTTCCATCCATGTTGCTACAAATGGCAGGATTTTATTCTTTTTATGGCTGAATAATATTCCATTGTGTGTGTGTGTGTTCACAGGTGTGTGTACACCCCCCACACGCGTGCACACACAGACGTTTTCTTCATCCACTCATCCATTGATGGGCATTCACACTGAACCCCTATTTCGGCTGTTGTGAATAGCGCTGAAATGGACACAGGAGTGCAGATATCTCTGGGACGTGCAGATTTCCTTTCTCATGGACACATACCCAGTAGTGGGATTGCCGGACCATATGGTAGGCCTGTTTTTAGAACTTCAGAATGTTGGTTAGATTGATTCCTAGCTAGACAATGTATTTTGTAGCTCTTGCAAATGAGATTACATCTTTTATTGCTTTTTTGAGATTGTTCACTATTGGTGTATATACATGCTGTTAATTTTCATATGTTGATTTTGAATCCTGCAACTTTACTGAATTCTTTTAAGAGTTCTAACAGTTTTTTGGTGGTCTTTAGGTCTGTTTTTCCCTCTGGAAGAGTAGCTCATAGAAAAGACCGTTAGAATTTTATGAATCTGAATTTGAATGTCGCTGTCACTCCTGACATTGGCAGAGGGAAGCTACTTCAACTGTCTGCACTTAATTAAATGAGGACAGCACTGGCAGTGTCACGTTGTTCTCCTGAAAAGTGACTGCATGTGGAATAGGGTCACACAGCCACCCCTCACGTCACTTCCTATCACTACAGTGAATTTAAACACTGTTAAAATATTTTAATATCTGCTATCTTGATTCTGGCCATCATGTACTTTTAGGAAGTATTTCAAAGCCTAAAATCATAAAATCTTTATGCATAGGTACTATAAGCATAGAGGGCTGCTACAATTGACTTCTTAAAAATCATAAAATCTTTATGCTTAGGTACTATAAGCATAGAGGGCTGCTAAAATTGACTTCTTAAAACAATGAGTAAAAGTTCTTAAAATTGAGTTCTTAAAACAGTGAGTATGGTTCTCAGCGTTGGGGGACCTATGGAGCTTTTTTCACAGGGTAAATAGCAAGATCCCTCCTCCAAGAGATATGTATTCATTTACTTTGTTCTTCCCTAAACTTTCATTAAATTACTAAATCAAGGCCGGGCATGGTGCCTCATGCTTGTCATTGTAGCACTCTGGAATGATAAAGTTCAGAGGACACTACTTTTTTGTCCTCCAGAGGATCCAGTCCTTTAGAGGATCCACTACAGGAGGGTGGATCCCCTAAGCTCAGGAGTTAGAGACCAGCCTGAGCAAAGAGAGACCCGATCTCTACTAAAAACAGAAAAAGTAGCCAGGCGTTGTGTGGGGCACCCACAGTCCCAGCTGCTTGGGAGGCTGAGGCGAAAAGATCACTTAAGCCCAGGAGTTTGAAGTTGCTGTGGGCTGTGACACCAGGGCGACTGAATGAGACTCTTAATACATACGTCTCAAAAATAAAACAAATACAATTTAAAATAATAAACTACTGAATAAAAATGATTTATAAGTCTATAGAAGTATTGACATTTATTATAATAGTAATTTTAAGGTATTTCTGTCAAATAACAAGTGATAATAGATAATGTTAGAATAGACAGAAGCATGAGAGGAAAATGCACCATCAAGACTGCCAGGGAGCTCAGCGTGCTCCTGAAGGAGCCCCAGAGAAGTTCCAGGTGAACAGAATAAACAGGGGGGAAGGCTGGAGAACTGGCAGGAAAACAAATGTGCACGGACACCGTCATCCACGTATAAAGGTTTGGAAGAACTAGTAAAAGGAAGGAACGTGTTCTCTGAAACAGTAAATGGAAATGATCCAGGAGGTTGAAGACAACTTGACCAGTAATCTGAATTGGTATAACTTCTCTGTTTAGTTAGGTATTGTGCTCATCAACTAATGAGTGACCTTTTCCCCTGTAACTGGTGCCAAAATATTACAGCATATTGTGTCTATGAAGAGACTTTTATCATCAATTTATATTGAAATACCACGTTAATAATCTATATTTTTATGTTTATATTTGTTTAAACAGTAGTGTCCTCTAAACTTTATCATCTTTAAGCATCATGCAACTTAAAAGTAGTAATACCCTAACCTTTTTTATTCATTATTGATTTCATAGTTTTTTTAATTTTAGCAGAATATTTTAGGAACCAATTTCTGTTCTTCTAACGAAGGTATTTTCTGTGGATTATAAATTATTTTAACTTGAAATTTACTGTAGTACCTACAATCAAAACAAATGTGATTTAGTTGTTCTGAGATCAGAAGCTTTAGAATCATTAATGCTAAGCCTTCAGGTAAAGAAACTCGCATTTCAGGATTCAAAATACATGGAAAAAATGATGTTAAACTGGCTGCTAGAAAATTACTAGGCAAAGGGGCAAGAAAATTACAGAATTGACATCAAGGAAAAAATTTAGATAAGGATCAAATTAGAGATTTTAAATTATCCAATAGCATCAAGTTCTCCAAAAGGTTTTCTAAATTTGGGTGGTTTTAAGATAAAAACTAATCTCAGAAGTTAGTAATTTGAAATTATGACAAACGTTGGACAGTGATAAGAAACAGTTATACTTACCTGCCTTTAATCCCCCAAGAATCTATATTTAAAACCTAGTATTGAATGTACAAAGCTACTAGAGTGTGAGTCGCGTGCTGCCTCTCAGAGACTCCCCTGCCTTGTTGACCGTGGTTCTGTTCCCACCGCACACACGGGGCTGGTGCACAGCAGCCACACAGCGAAGTTCAGTGTCTGGGTGGACCAAGGAGCTAGCACTCTTTGCAAAAGACTACACAGTGTGGAATTATTTCTGTCCCTCTTCTCACCCAGCCTTTCCCACCATCTTTCTTCCTAATACCTAACCCGATTCCAAATAATTTTTTAAGAAAAAGGAAAAAAAAAAAACCTCTCTGCCTCTTACTCTATTACAAAAAGATAGTTTATGGCTGGGCGATTATCATACTTATATTCTTAGCAATCCGAGAGGCCGAGGTGGGTAGATTGCTTGAGTTCAAGAGTTCAAGACTAGCCTGAACAAGGGCAGGGAGATTCCCTCTGTACTAAAAAACAAAACAAAACAAAACAAAAAAGGCAGGTGCTTATAGTCCATACTACTCAGGAGGTGGAGGCAGGAGGATCACTTGAACCCCAGAGTCTAGTTTATTGTGAACTAGGCTGACACCATGGCACTAGAGTGGGCAACAGAATGAGACTCTGTCTCAAAAAGAAAGAGAAAAAAACATTTTTGTTTCTTATGAGATAGCCTTTGAAAGCCATTGTGTATCTGTTGGTTAGGAATTGGTGGCTTCTCTGTACACATAACTAGAAAGGAAGACTGCATCTATTTTGGTGAAGCTTTCTTTAATGTATACACATTAGGAATTGAATATTTTTTGATATTATAAAAATAAATTTTCTTAGTGCCACTAACATTTGAAATATTTAAAGTCCTGTATATTTTAATGAACTATTCTATTTTTAGAAGGATAAGCAGTAAAGTGTTATATGCTGGATGAAAATATTGAATGATATTCTCTTTAAAATGGATTGAAAATGATATTTGTATTTGCTAAAGATTGCTTTAATAACTACAAATGGTATATTTTCAGCCTCTAGTATATGAAGGTATGAGAAATATTATCAGGAAGACTTGAATAATTAATATTAGGGCCATAAATGTTTCACCCAGTGTATGATATAATTTATATTAATGTACTAATCAATATTAAAAAGTCATTTTCTTTTTTATTAAGGAAAGGTTAGATATAGGAAAGTGATCATTCTTTCTCAACTGGATAAATTTATGAAGATTTTAAATAAAAACTTTTATAGGAATTTTTAAAAATTGTTTGATTCCTTACTAGACTTACCTGCTTAGGACATTCTTCCACCTAAACTATCAGAACTGTCCTTCCTTTAACTCTGTCATTAATGTATAGTGTGTGCCTTTAATACAACTCAGACATCTCTACCTGACCTGTCTGTCCACATCCCCAGCAGACCATGAGAGGACTGAGGCTAAAAATGAGTTTCTGGGGCCCCGCCCACCCCCACCCCCACCCCCACCCCCACTGTAAGGTCTACTGAATTCCTCCTACTGAAACCAGCACTTGGTATCCAGTCACATTTGATTAAAGTGCTCTCTGAAGGTGTATTAGTGACCAGCCACACTGGAGTTGATGAAGGGGAAAAATCTGTGGTTTCTTTTAAAAATCACCTTAATATGAGTAGGGCTTTGGGAAAACAATTACTGAGACAAATAGTGTTGCAAATCATATGAGAACTTCTGACAAGAACTCGCAATTTACTCACCAGCCAGGGGTGGGCAAAGGAGAAAAGTGACCTAAACCTGGTTCCTACTGTATGGCGCAGCCAGCACGTGGCGTCCAGTGCAGATGCTGGAGGAAGATTCCTAGGCGAAGGCGTCCAGGGAGCACGTTGACGTGCAGGAACAAGCTCCTTCCCACCACAGTTTGGTTTTTCAGAAGTTTTAATATTTCTTTCAAAATCTCTTTGAAAATCAGTCTGTCTTTGATGTGAGGTTGTTAGTGTCACAAATTTACCTTGAGTCTTTTCTGTGACAAGAATTGGAGTTATGGAGATGAGCACGTCATTATCTTGACCTCAGGGAGGCTAGAGTGTGAGAGCCGAAGGTCAGGGAGGACAGCCACCGTGACAGATGATAGAGCTGGAGGAAAGAGAGATGAGTAAAGAATGCAATGGAAGAGGAAAGAGGGTCAGGTGTTCTGATTGGAGAGAGCGGGTTTGAACGAACTGAAATGGAAACGTGAAGAATCAGGCAGCATAGTTCAGAGGGAAGTCCTCCAAAGCAGAGGAGGAGCAGGCTGTTTGTGGCTAGAAATTAGGGTGTGGTGCTGAGAAATGAGTTTCTAGAGCCGCCCATGGCTCTTACTAGTGGTGTGGCCTAGGGGAACTTGAAGTTAATTTTGTCCAAGCCGTAGTTCCCTCACTGATAAGATAGAGATAGAAAGTTGAGCACACACTTATCCAAATTCTCCTTAGTTATTGAATGTCCTATTCAAGCTCAGACTCTGCCATGATTTCTCTTCTGATTACTCAAAATGATCCTACACAAACAAATTGACTTCCTATAACAGTGACAATTTGATCACTCAGCCCAAGACCTTAAGCAAAAGTTTCTCTTAAGTTCCTTTGTTAACATCATTGTTCTCCAAGATGAAGGACACTTGTGCTGCATAATTCCAAAAGGCAAAACTAAAGCTGACCGAAGTTACAGAGAAAGATTTTTGTCATTTTTATATTCAAATTTAAAAAGAACAAACATACTAACGTTAGAATTGGATGACAGTGAATGATAGCCTCTGAAGTCAGGGGCTACTTCATTGGATACATAGAGAAGGTAAATAACTTTCTCGCACTTAAAGGGCATACTTCCTTACCTTCTATTGTTAACAGTTTTACAAATAACCACTTTGCAACTTCTGAGATTAAACTATAACTTGTATATTGCTTTAGATTTCTTTTGTATTCTATACGATATAGGATAATAAAGCAGTTGCTCAGTTAAGATTTTTAATTACATCGAAGATCGGTTGAACCACAGAATAATGAAAAGAGATTTTCATTTCAACAGCCTATTTCATGACAGGGCTGTAACCTCTGAATCTAAAACCCAACTATCAAAGATCATCTGCAGACTGGCAGTTGTGGCACCTGAGAGCTTATTAGAAAAGCAGAGTCTCAGTCCCACCCTAGACCTGCTGACTCAGACTGCCGGTGATGTGGGTGCAGGGAAGGTGTGAGAAGCACTGCCCTCGAACCACATTTCATCAGGTCACTGGGGGGCTCCAAGCAAGAGCTGCCAGTATCATGTTTGGAAGCTTTTGTCTGCACTGCTCTGACAATTTCTTAAGTGCGTTCTGAGGGACTCTAACTACGGGCTGCTTTAGCCTTTTTCTTCACCTGTCCTCTCATTCACATAGCAACCCTTGGCAAGGAAAAAAGTGTTAGAATGATTAGGCTTTATTCTCAGAAAGCACTCTCAGGACTGAAGAATGATTGTCGAATGTGTTAAGGATTCATAGGAAAAATACAGTTACCCCTTCAGTTGTTACTGCATCAGGCCATGGACCTCAGTGGCATCTCTGGGAAGGGTTTCCTCATTGTGATACCAGTGATATTAGGCTGGGACCCTGCCACTAGATCCTGCAGGGCCCACTCTGTAGTCAGCCATGGCCCTGCCCTTCTTGAGCCCCAGGAGTCAAGTGTATTCCCCAAGGTCACTATACTAGTATTGCTGGAGATAGCTTGAGTGGTGAGGGCCACTGAAGCCATTGTTTTGCCTGCTGTTTTCTGCTGTTACTTGTAAAAGTTACAGATAAAAGCCAAACAATTTAATATACATTTATAAACTCATACTCTACCAGACACATTACTATTGCTAAGTGTATACAAGGAGAACTGCCGTGACTTATACCTTCTGTGTGCTCTGCTTGTATTTCAATAAACAACAGAAGAAAGAGTGAGGACAGTAGAAGCCAAAGGGCCCATAGTAACTCCTACTTGCCAAGTGGCTCTCTCAGGCCAGGCACTTCATACCCTACAAGGAAACTTCACAACTATTCTGCAATAGATCAGTATCATTAGCCCTATTTTACAGGTGGGAAAACTGAGGCTCAGAGATCTAGTGACAAAACTAAATTCATCTATGAGTGTGTTAAAACCCAAAGCATATTTTTATCCCATTTTTAAATCCTTTTTCAATTTATAAACTAAGTAGTTTCTGATTAGCTAATAATTTCTTATATTTTTAAATTCAAAGCATGCATTCCCATGAAAGTTTTTCACCGCAAAAACCTTTATGGATTTTTTTTCATATATGAGTTTCAAGACCAGAAACCAAGGTCACCTGCTAAAAAAATGCAGACAGAAAGTACCATTATAGTCCATCCGTTTGTCTGCATTATACAGATATGTTCCCTTTCTGCTTTTCTGTTACTCATTCTTAGCCTGTGGCACCCTGTTCCTATCAGTTTAAGTCTAACTTTCCAAGTTAAAAAACCCCCATTGATTATCAATATAATTATAAATGTAACAGACACGTTTTCTCTTCTCATTTCATGCTGTCAGTCCCATTGTTCAGATTCACCCTTGACATCATTTGTAGGGCTCTATGAGTACCTTGTGATATAGCAAGATCGTTATGTGAGCAAGTCACTCCTTCACGCCAGTCACCCTCCTGGGTCATCTGAAGCAGTGTTTGTTAATGTGTTAATGCTCTGCTGCTTAATACCATTCCTGTGGAATTTCAACACTTGTAAAAAAATTGATCTCCAAAGCATCTTTTAGAGATAAGTATCCAGAATTGCTACATGTGTCAAATGACTCGTCTGAAATTCTGTAGCAGATAATTCCTTTCCGTGATTGTATGTACTCAGTGACACATAACCAACAATACTGATGATCATAGGAAAGAATTGTGAGCTTCTTAAATATATAAATTTACGCCTTTAAACTTGATGACAGGCATACATGTGTATATTCAAGAAGCATGTTGAGTATTTTGTGGTCCATGTTATACTTTTGATGATGGTGGTGGGGTATTGTATTGGATAAGGAAGCAGGGAGCCTTAGATAGTTTACATATTCACTGATCAATTGAAGTAACATAAGGAATCAGATGTCCGGTATCTGCAAACTCCTTCTTCCTCTAATCACGTTGGAGATATCAGAGATACAAAGTCATTATATTGGCTGTCAGTCCAGTTCAAAGTGATTGAAATGTGTGTAAACTGTGGATCTCTACTGAGTCAGGAAGCATTTCAGGCACTTCATTTATACTGTCTCATTTTTCCTCCACGGTAACACTATATTCATCCCCATTTCACAGTGAAGGAAACTGGCTTGGAAAGTTCTGACTCTTAGGTAGTTTGAATGTTAACTAGCTGGTGCGAGTTAAGCTAGTAAGGACATCAGGAATTAAATTGAGATCTGATTCAATGCCCTTGCTCTTGATTACTATTTGTGCTGTACTAATATTTATGCCAAGGATTAAAAAAGTATATAATTTACATCACTCATGAAAAGATTACCGAAGGGTGACGTTAATTTTTGAGAAAAAAATTTTACTTCTTGTCAACACTTCAGATTTCTTGTGTTAAGATTAAGTTCAATTACTAATACTAAATACCCACTTAGAGTGGTTTCTCCCAGTAGAAATATTATGTCCCCTTCGTTCCCTGCTTAAAAGCCTACATGTCAATCCCACACTGCCATCTGGGGTCCTGTTTCTCTCTGCTTTGTGGCTATACCGTTTTTAGTCTGTTGCTTTTGTCCGCAAGCCTTCTGTCCTTAACAGCCATGTCCAACTATATCTTTTTGTATGATGTTGACAGTTTTGAGAAATACCAGTCGTATTTTTTATAAGATATCTCTCAGTTGGGTTGATCATTTTGTCATGATGAACCTTGGGTGATAGTTTGGGGAATGAAAACCACAGAGGTAGGACGCCACTTTCATCACATCGTACGAGGTTGACTTCTCCCTCTGTGTCAGAACCACCTGGCGGAAGCAGTGCTGTCAGCCTTCTCCACCGTAAGGGGGTGCTTATTTTTCTCTCTGTCCACACTGTATCTTTTAAAAGGTCACTGTGGGGAACCAACCCCTCTTCAAGAACTGGGTAATGATGGTTCGTCTCCTGGTGGGTGGAATATTTATGAAGATTATTGGGAAGATTTGTCTCTTTTCCTCTATTCATTTATGTATTTATTTATGTCAGTGTGGCCTCACTAGATACTAGTTTTGTATGTTAGGTTACAGCCCAACACTACTTGTTTTGTGGCACAGATTCCTTCAGTTGACTCTTCTGTACCTTTGACATGCCCGTATGCCTTGGGGGATTTATTTATTCATTTATTATCTTTTCCTTACATTCTGGCACCACAAGTTGTTCCATACTTGTATCTTACTAATATTCCTACCTCCAATGCTAGAATCAGCCATTTCTCCAAGGACCTCTTGCTCTATTCATTGGAGAGTGGTGTTAGAAACCAAGATCGGGGTGCTGGTTCTGCGTGTTACCACCAGAATATCCTTCCTTGCCTCTAGGCTCTCTCAGCTGACAGAGTATCGACATGCCTGTGTGTATACTAACCCGTGTCTACAGCATATCTATGCTGATTCCTTTGTTAACCCTCTGTGTAAACTGAAAATGAGTTCATTTTAAAGTCTCGGATTCTAATCAATTCCCACATTTATCATTGAAGCCTCTTACCCTTGCTTATCTATAACATTCATTCCAACAAGAAAATTCTTGCTTTCTTCATACATCTACTTATTTATTTTGCATACCTACGGGGAATGCATGAGCATTCCTTTTGTTCTAGATCCTTAGCAACAACTGATATATTCTTTTTTGGTTTTTTTTGGAGACAGAGTCTCATTCCATTTCCCTGGGTAGAGTGCCATGGTGTAATAGCTCTGTCTTCTGGGCTCAAGTGATCCTCTTGCCTCAGCCTCTCAACTACAGGTGCCCACCACAATGCCTGACTATTCTTTTTTTTTTTTTTTAAGAGATGAAATCTTGCTGTTGCTCAGGCTGGTCTTGAACTTCTAAACTCAAACAATCTACCTACCTTGGCCTCTTATTTTAGTCATTTTTAATAGATGTTGAAGTGGTTATCTTATTTTTGCTTTAATTTGCAATTTCTTAATGACAGATGATGTTGAACATCTTTTTATTTGATTATTTGCCATCTATATATCTTCTTTGGTGATCTGTCTGTTAGGGTATTTACCGATTTTTTATTTAGGTTATTTCCTTTTTGTTGATTTTTTAAAGTTTTTTATATATTTTAGCTATAGATCCTTCATCAGGCACATGTTTTACAAACAAAGTCCAGGTTATCAATTTTTCTTTCACGGACTATGTTTTTGATATTGTATCTAAAACCTCATCACCAAATTAACATCATATAGGTTTTATTTTTGTAGCAGCCCATATAGCCTATGGCTAGGAGGAGTGAGAGTTATAAAAAATACCTGTATAGCTCAATAATGGAACATCTTAGTGGAAAGGGCATGGAGAGGGATTTAGCTCTCCTAATAAGCATGAGAGCTCGCGAGATGAGAGCAGTGGTGAATGGGCAGTCTCTACACCTGTGGTGTTGAGAGGCACGAGATCTGCCTTATATTAGGCTGGAGGAGACGGCAGTCAGGCGCATGTGCATTCTATTATGGACTCGCTTACTCTGACTCTGTCTCCTCTTCTGCCTACAGAATGCCAGCACAGTGTCTTTCTGCTAAAGATCAGTAAGCTCTGCTAAAGACTAAGATCTATCTTTCTAAGAAGACCGCTTTACTCTCTCTAAGACACACTCTCTTTCCAGCTAAAGTAGATAGCCCTCAGGCACCTAAGCGACCTGAGCAAGGTAACTTAGCAGTCCGCATCTGGAACCTAGTTGAGCCGGCCCGAGACCTGGCCAGTCCTGGGCCGACAAGTGGTGTCAGAAGTGAGATGTGACAATTCTTAAGTTTTATATTTAATATTTTATTCTAAAATCCATTTTGACTTAATTTTTTGAAAGATATTAAGGTCTGTATCTGTATGTCTAGGTGCATGTTTGATTGTTTTGACATATGGATATCCAGTCCTGCCACTATTTGTTTAAAAGAAAAATACCCAGCTAGTTTTTCTTCAT
The DNA here is from genome assembly GCA_963574655.1 of Perodicticus potto. Taxonomy (NCBI): domain Eukaryota; kingdom Metazoa; phylum Chordata; class Mammalia; order Primates; family Lorisidae; genus Perodicticus; species Perodicticus potto. The sequence continues at coordinate 67,001 of CAUYRH010116541.1, forward strand.
TGAATTGTCTTTGTTCCTTTGTCAGGAATCCATTGACTGTATTGCTGAGGGTCTATTTCTGGGCTCTCTGTTTTTTGTTCCTTGATCTGTATGTATTCTTTCACCAACACCAGACTCTCTGGATTACTGTAGTTTATAATAGGTAGGAAATCAAGTATTGTAACTCCTCTAACATTGTTTTCCTTCTTCAATATTACCTTGTATTCACTGGATCTTTTTCTTTTCCCTGTATACTTTAGAACAGTGGTCCTCAACCTTCCTAATTCCGCAGCCCTGTAGTACAGTTCTAGTAGGTGGCAACCCACGGGTTGAGAACTGCTGCTTTAGAATGTCAGTATCTATAATATAGGTGGATGAGATTTTGATTGCATTGAGTCTATAGATCAAACTGGATAGAGTTGGCGTCTTAACAATACGGAGTCTTGTAACCATGAATATGGAATGTTTTCTTGCTTAGATTCCTTTCATTGGGGTTTTGTAGTTTTCTACACAGAGATTCTGTACATATTTTGTTAGCTTTATACCAAAAAGTTTAATTTTTTTTTTGTGATTCCAGTAAATGATTTTGTGTTTTAAATTTCAAATTCTAGTTGATTACTGGCACATGGGAAAGCATTTAAGTTAGTAGCCTTATCTTAGATCTTTTACTAGCTTATTAGCTCTAGAAGTAATACTTTTTGAGTATTCTTTTAGATTTATTTCTTGCTTTAAAATCTATATAATTTTTATTTACTTTTCTTGTCTTATTGAGGTAGGTGGACTCTCTAGTATGTTGTTGATTTGAATATTAGCAGTGAGAGTAGACATTCTTGCCTTGTTTCCAGTCTTAAGGGCAAAGTATTCTATTTCTCAGCATTGAATATGATGTATGTTTGTTTTAGGTGTTCTTTTTCAACTTGAGATATTTTTCCTTTATTCCTAGTTTCCTGAAAGTTATTGTCATGATTCGGTGTTACATTTTGCCAAATGCTTTTTCTTTTCTATTTATATAATCATAAGATTTTTCTATGTAGCCTTTTTGATGTGGTAGATTGCATTGATTTTCTAACATTGAACCTATCTTATATACCTGGAATAAATCCTATTTGGTCTTGATGTGTAATTATTTTAATACATTATTGAATTCAGTTTGTAATATTTTTGAAGATTTTTGTATCTGTGTTCAGAATGTGCTGAGCCATTCTTGGGATAGCCCCCTCCCTCCTTCCTCTCTGCCTTGAGTCTTGTGCTTGACATTAGAAGTACCTAATTATGTTGAATTCTGCTCAGAAAATGCTTATATTTGAATGAATGGTATTTATTTCCACTTTTTCATCATATAATGAAATGTCTTTTTCCACAGTGATTTTTAGGACAACTTGTCTCATCCTGAGGAGGTTAGAGAGCAGCTGTGTTGGTTCCGAGGCCAGCAACTGTCCCCCTTTTCCATCTACCCCCAAACAGTTGTAGTCCATAGAGGGAGACTTAGCAAAGAATTCTGGGAGATACTTTCTATGATGGGTTCCTACCAAGGTTCAAGGCCAGGAGGCATTTTCAATGACCAGCCTTATAGACTTAATTAAGTATTCCCTCTGATTTTAGTAGAGAACTTGTATCATATCTTCCTTTAATATTTGATCGAATTTAGTGAAACTGTATGGATGTAGTGTTTTTTTCCTGAAGGTTATTAATTATTGATTAAATGTCTTTAATAGACGTAAAACTGTTCAGATTGTTTAATTCTCCTTGTGTGAGTTTTGGTCATTTGTATATTACCATAAATTAGTCCCATTCATCAGTGTTAACAAGCTTTGGGATGTTAAGTTGGTCATAGTATTTCTTCATTTCATTAGAAATGTCCTGAGGTTAGTAGTGATGAAACTCTTCATTTCTGCTGTTAGTGTATTTTTTTTCCTTGATTAGCCTATCCAGAGGTTTATCAATTTTATTGATCTTTTCAAGGACCAGCTTTCCATTTTGTTAATTTTCTCTTTATTTTTATAAAATGAGTTTGCCGTCCTAAACCCAGTGATTGCAGACAGTTAGCATCATCAGGTGCAGCTCTCGCTTGACGGCCGTCGTGTAGGTGAGGTGGTTCCGGCTGTGTCTTTATTTTCTGGTGTGGACACACTTTTCAGTCCTTATTTCTTCATACAGAACTTGCACATTTCCCAGGCTTTTGCTCATGCTGAGCCATTCTTGGGATAGCCTCCTCCTTCCTTCCTCTCTGCCTTGAGTCTTGTGCTTGACATTAGAAGTACCTAAATATGTTGAATTCTTCTCAGAAAATGCTTATATTTATTTAGCTTAAAGATGCTATTTTATGTTACTATGCAGTTGATACATTATTTGGGAAAGTACATTTTATTCCCTCTTTGGTGGAACTGGGGCATATGTTTTTGTCCCTGGGTTTAGTGTCCTTATTCATAGAGAAGCGAGGTAAGGCTTGCGTCACGGTGTGGAAGTGAAGTTTGGGTGTGATCTGGGTGTGTGTGCAGGCTCTGCTGATGTCATAGCTTCCTGCTGTGCATCCTAGCCAGACATTAAGCATGAACTTCTGTGATATTACCATATTGTTGCTGGACTCACTACCTGAATGATTTACCTTCCTTTGGTATTTAACTGTTCCTTGACAGCTTTAGTTCTTTCTTTGCTTATGATTTCCTTATTCCTTTTTGCAGAAATATAGATCATTGATTTCTCTGAGGCATAAATGTATATGACTGATGGAGTGTTGGAGAATATTATAAATATTGCTAATTTGACTCTCTTCCTTACAGGGGAAGGGGAGGAGTCACTGCCCGGCCAGTTGGAGTTGGTGTCCCTCGGGGAACACCAGCTCCCAGGGGAGTTCTATCCACCAGAGGTCCAGTGAGTCGGGGAAGAGGTCTTCTCACCCCCAGAGCAAGAGGAGTTCCCCCAACTGGGTACAGACCTCCACCGCCACCCCCAACACAAGAGACCTATGGAGAATATGTAAGTGAAGGTGTCAAACAATGGCACTGGATGTTGTGACCACATGCCCTCCCTCACCTGTTTTAATGCTTGAATAACTCTACCATAATTCAACAAACATTTAATAAATGCTAAGTAAGTACTTAATACTAGAGACACAAAAATAACATGACCTCTTTTATCAAATAGCTTAAATCTAAAGTAAGGAAGAAAACTTTAAGTGGTAGGGAAGTGCGGGACTGGGGTCCAGGAGACTTGGGATCGAGCTCCTATGGGAGTTTAAGCCACATTCATCCATATTCCACTCTCCCAAACACTTCAGTCATTTAAAACATAACGGCCTCCACATACCAAGATGGTTTCACCCTTAAGTGTTTCCTTTTAAACTGTGCTGTTAAATATGGGCTCTCGATGGAAATTCTTATAGTGAAGAAAACAAAAATTCTTCCTTTTTCAATTGGTGCAAGTCAGTTTTTCAGTGGTCCTTTGACGTGGTTCATAGACTTACTTAAAGTAAGAGAAGGAACTATGAAAATTGAGAGGAAAAGGAATTCTTTAAGAATAGAAACCCTCTGGAATTCTTCCTCTGATGTCTTAGTTTACCACAAATGAAGAAAATAAGAGTGGACAGATGATTACTAGTAGTGATTTAAAATACTAAAGTGAGAATCTATCAACTAGTGTTAATGGAAGGGAAGCAGTGACAGGGATCAAATGTAGGAACCACCAGAGTTTAGGTTTTATCTGAACAGCGATCGCTTGCTTGCTACTTAGCACCTCTTTCCTGGGTTTCTAAAGGCTGCAGTAATTCCCTGGACCACAGACAACTTCTTCTGCTTCATCTGCAGCCACTGGAAAGGTCAAGATCTTTGTCTTGGGCATACTGAACTCTCTGTAATTCTCTGAACATGCTGTTTTCATATGCTTACAGGCTTTGTTCGTGCTCCTTGCCCAGCCTAAAATGATCTTTTCATGTTTCATTTGACTGTCTCCTATTTGTTCATCTAGACCTATGTCAACTATTGCTAAAGAAATTTAGAGGCGGTAATAGCTCATCTATTGAGCATCACGGCAATTGTTATATTTCTCTCTCCCACCTAGACTGTGAACTTCTGGACTAACAGGGATGGAAAACTGTTATTTCCTTATACTTGGCAGAGATTACATACTTAGAGCTCAGTGAATTACATTTACTGAATAAATCCTATGGTAAACACTTTTATCATTTGTTCTTCAGTTGAGGAAGGATGTGGCCTTTGTCTCTTCTCTGTTTATTCTTCAAAGTTGGACTTGTTTCCTATTCTCTAATATTCTTATCAAACTTAAAATAATCATTCCCTGGGCTCTTCCACAAATGTTGTGTCTCCTAAAAGCAGCAGGACTGTGAAGGTGAGGAAATGTTAAATTCCTTTTAGATAGGCCCAGTGTCTGTTTCCACTCCAGCTTACCTTGATTTCTGTAAGGTTTGGATTTAGTGTAGATGGGGCTCTATGCAGAGGTGGAAATTACCAGGCAGGGGTGTAGGAAACCTGGATCCTAGTTCCGTTTTACCATAAATGTTAGTATTAGTCAGACAAGGGATCTCTTTTTTGGCTTCAAAATCCACATATTTCAGAAAGAGCTATTGCTTTCTTTCAATGCATTCATTTTCCCTTTTAATAAAGTAAGTCTAGAGGAGGAATAGCAAAAGCAAGAGAAATTTAGGACATTTGGTTTTGGTACTTGTAAGTAGGATCTCATTGGGAAAGGCATTGTAACAATTGAATTGCCAAATATTCTGTTGAATTAATTTATTCCTCTTCTCATCTCCTACCATCCACTACCAAGGAGGATGACCCTGTAGAAGAATACCTAAGTCCTTTCAGGAGTGGACAAACGTTTGAGGGCCCCCAGGGAGGCAGCACACTGCTGCGTCCCACACTCACCCCCGGCATGCTTCCCAGCACTGACAGGAGGCATCTGCAGTTTCGGCACAGGGCCAGCACTCACGGTCACACTGATGCCGCCTTCACAAAACTGACTGCCACATGTGACATCATCATTTCAGTTTGGCTAGAACACAGCATTTGCAGTTCCATCCCCTCCGTACAGTAATAACTCTTACACACTAAAACGGCTGTGTGCTTTCCAGTATGCGCTGGGTGATATAATGGGACACTAGAGAAAAAGAAATACTCTCATGGTGTACCTCCTTCCCTAAGTTGGACTATCACTTAATTATCTGTTTTTCCTGGGAATACCTTTTAAGATGAATAACCCCCCACCCAAAAAAAAATATTTTCTTCACTTAGCATCACATTTATTTAAGACCTCTTGACACAGTTACATTAATAGTAAGAGTGTGAGGCTGGGCGTAGTGGCTCATACCTGTAATCCTAGTACTTGAGTGGCTGAGGCCAGAGGATCTCCTGAGGTCTTGGGTTCAAGACCAGCCTGAGCCAGGTGTTGTGGTGGGCGCCTGTAGTCCCAGCTACTTGGGAGGCTGAGGTGAGAGAATTGCTTGAGCCCAAGAGTTTGAGGTTGCTGTGAGCTGTGACGCCACAGCACTCTACCAAGGGCAACAAAGTGAGACTCTGTCCCCTGCCCCCCCAAATAGCAAGAGCATCAGAAACTGACTCTCTGTACACATATATAGCGAACGGTTGCTGGTGTCAGGGTGAGGAGTACTCGGAGCCAACAGTGGCTTTCCAGCAGCAGCTCTGCCTCTCTCAGCTCTGCTCTTCTGGCCCATCTTCCTTCTCGGACCCAGCTGATGCATTTTCCAACTCTAGCCTTCCCGATGCAGCTTTGCGGTGTCTGGAATACCTCCAGCCACGGCCATGGGTCTTACCTTGAAATCCTGAAGACCGCTCACACAGCACACCTCGTTTTGCAGCATGGGAAGAGGGAGGAAAGCACACCCCACTCTGGAAGTTTTTATTTTATGTTTCTTTCTTTCTGGGATTTCAGATAGTATGAGTGTAGTATAAGATGTCCAACACACATTCTTCTTAGTAAAGTATCATAAGAATGGAGAAGCAAGGCTCGGCACATGTAGCTCAGCGGCTAGGTCTGTAGCCACATACTCCAGAGCTGGCGGGTTCGAATCCAGCCTGGGCTTCCAAACAACAATGACAACTGCAGCCAAAAAATAGCCGGACATTGTGGCAGGTGCCAATAGACCCAGCCACTTGGGAGACTGAGGCAAGAGAATCGCTTGAGCCCAAGAGTTTGAAGTTGCTGTGAGCTGTGATGCCACAGCACTCTACTGAGGGTGACATAGTGAGACTCTGTCTCAAAAAATAATAAGAAGAAGAAGAATGGAGAAGCAAGAATCCAACACATTCATTCCTAATGTGAAGCCAGTAGATGGTGTAATACAGGCCTGTATAAGAGAAAAACTGAAAACCATTCAAGGTGGGGGGAGGGGGAAGTAGAGGGGAGAAGGGAGGGGGGTGGGCATGCTCCCACTTAGTGGGTACAATTTTAGGGTGTATGTCACATCTCTTGGGGGTGGAACACAATTATAGGAGGGACTCTTCCTAACAGTTGCAAATATTGTAACCTATTATTTTGTACCCTCAAATTAACCTGAAATAAAATAAAATAAAAGGCAAAGGATCCTGTAACACAAAATAGTGGTTATTTATTTATTCATGTATCAAGTGGAGAGTTGGCCTTCTTAGACTACGTTTAATACTCAAATGATTATTACACTGAATTGGAATAATCATAAATTAGTCTAAACTCCGTGTTTCCAGGGACCCCTCCCCTCATGTCATCTTTTATTGTCAACAACTATTATAATGTCTAGAACACAGTAGGTATTCTATAGATATTTGCTCAGTGGATGAATGAATATTCTCAAGACTGAGTTTTTTAAAAATTGCTGCCTATGAGGAACCCAACACAGATGCATATTGTGAGATTTTTTTCAGTTTTATTCATGTCGTAATTTGCACGTGACATAATTATTAGCGAAAAGCTACATGTACAATTGTTGATTAGTATGTGTCTATTTTTCAGATAATTCTTAACTTTCAAGGAAAAATACTTTTATATCTTAATTAGTTTAATTTTCAGCTACTGACATAGTTTTTGGCACGTTGTAAGTACTTAGTAAATATTTGCGGAACCAAGTAAGAAACTTGAAAAGTTATTCTGATAAATGCATGTTCTTTAATTTTTTTTTTCAAGTTATTATTAAAATCATATGGTGGGAAGAAATGTGGTATTCGGCATTTGAATAAAAAATTTCTCCAGCTTGTCTTCTGGTCCTCACAGGGAAGTCCCGGGTCATAAAGGAGTAAGACTAATTTTTTACCGTTCCTAAAGGAAAAGAGTAGCATACCGTAAATCTCATCACGGTATAGAAAGGAACTTGCAAAAGGGACATAATATTTCATGAGAAACTACTCTGCACAGAGCATCTCCATGTGTGTCACGTTATTCCTACAACCGTGCAGTGACATAGCGTGCTCCGCGTCATACAAATGGAAGTTCCAATCTGGGAAGTTAAGTGTCTTGCCGAAAGTAAAGAAGGGGCAGGTGCAGGATTCCACATTCAAGGCCTGTGTTCCTTCTTTAAAAAGTCACTGCTTTGTTTAAAAACATAAAACAGTGTTCTGGCAGTGTTCTGAGATGCCAGTGGCAACTCCTCTTATAGGAGAGAGTACAGCAGATACTGAACATTTGCCTCATCAGGAATATCAGGGTGCTGAGTCGAGTAGCATCTGTGCCCCTCGCAAGTCCCTAATTCTGTGTTTTTAGCCTACCCTAAGTTGGTAAGTAGAAATGGAGAACTTTTAGGAAGAATGAGATGACATGACATGGGATTGAAAAAAAAAAAAAAATGAACACCCTACCATCTCTCAGCCTGCTACTATTATATTTGTTAATGGGAAAAAACAAAACTTCTGTGCAAAATGTATAAATGTGTGTGACTGGCCCGGGGCACATGGCCTCAAGAGGTCCTAAGAAAATGTGGCCCCGGTATCTGGGTTACAGTTTGGTTTTTATATTCGTGGAGATGGGAATTACACACAAGACCCTAAGTCAGAATGTAGAGGGCAGACATTCATTTGGCCCCAAAAGGGTGGGTCATCTGTAACCAGGGGCTTATAGTTTATAGGTGGGGTTCAAAGATTTTTGTATTTGTAACTGGTTAAAGAAAGGAAGTATTACATAAAGGTTTGGAATGTTTTAACCTAGTAAGGATGTCTGTTAATCGTAGGCAAGCTACTGAAACTCAAGGGATCTGTTGAGTAAACTGAGTGAAGCTTTGCGTTGTTTAGCCTTAGGCATGTTACTGAGTTACAAAGGACATGTCCAAAAGGGAAGGGGCCATGAAGGGCTGTCTGACCTCCCTTCTCATAGTCTGCAGCTCAGCTTTAGGGTCTTTCTGTGGTCACTTTGACCAACAGAGGGTCTATTCATTCACACATTTATTGGTAAAAATAAAAGTAGCATTTTCACTATTTAAGAATTTCCAGTCCTCTACAAGTTCTGCTCAAAAGCCATGTAATATGAAAAATAGAGGCATTTACAGAAGAAGATACAAGGTACAAGAAAAATTGTACCTAGGAACGTAAGGCCACAGTCTGTTCCAAAGCAGACACCTTGGGACCTCACACAGCATCTCTTCCACGAGTAAAAACACTCTGCAAAATCCTTTTTTGGAATTGTCATTAGCTACCCGGTCATATTTTCCTGAATCTCATTGACTGTTTGAAATCTCTTGCTTCTCAAAACTAATTTTAGTTTTGAGAAAAGCAGGGCACCAGGTCTGGTCTTCAAGAGGGCTGAGTCACCTTGGGATTTGATGTTTCACAAAAAAAAAAAAAACCTGCTGGAGATGTGCTGCCTGGGTGGCACGTTGTGGTGGTGGGGCTCCCAGTCACCAGTTGTCCAGAGCCGCGGCTGTCCGGCCACAGTGCACCTCTCAGCTGGTGGAGAACATGAGGCAGTCCTACGTGCTCAGTAGCGACTGACGGGGAGGAGCGTGGTCGTGACGCACAGCACCTCCCCAGTCCACAAGCTCAGCTGACATGGTCTTGATCTTGCTGTGACTTTGCTGCACCCTCTTTAGATGTGAGAACTAGGCGACTTCCACAGGGACGGCTGGGCCTTTGTTTCCAGATCACAGGGGTAGACCCAAGATTCCTCTCTTCTTTGGTAGTGGTGTAAAGCAGGTCTTTTGATGTACCTTCTGCTGCAATGGAAACCGTGGAACTCTTTTTGCTACAACTCGTTTCATGCCAACATGCTGCCTCAAAATCTCAGAATAGTAGTTTTTGAACCCCCCCTCCATCAGCTTCTTGTTCTCGCACTGAATAAAAGATGAAAAAAAGATCACATCAGTTGCTTATTTAAACAAAAAAAGAGGAGAGATCTGACTGCCAATGGAAAAAGACCCAAACTCTGTAAAACAATTTAAAGAGGTTCATTCTGAGCTGAATATACATGACCATGGCCTGGAGAGCCACACTGAAGAAGCCTCGAGCAAGGAGTCCTGCTGTGGTTGGGTTATGATTTGGTTTTATACATTTTAAGAAGACAGGAATTATGCTTGGCTAGAAACCAATGCATTGAAGGTGTGCATTGGTTTGGCCCAAAAAGGCAGGTTATAGGTGAGTTTAAAAAGTCTTTGATTTGTGATTGGTAAAGAAATGAAAGTTTGTCTAAAGGCTTGGGATGTTTCAAATTAAGATAAGGATGTCTGTTAATCAGAGACAAGCCACTGGACATATACTCGGACCCAAGTGACCTGTTAAATAAATTGACGGACCAGTTCCTCCTCTGTTCACCAGCCTGGAAGTGCTCCAGCCCCCTTCAGTTGGGGTTTCTAATGGAGGCTTCATAACATAGGCACGATTGATTAAATCTTAATCACTGATGATTAACCCAACCTCCCGCCACTTTCCCAACCTGGAAGTCAGTAGTGGGGCAGGAAGTTCCTACCCTGCATTTATGGGGTTGGTTCCCCTGGCAGCCAATCTTACCTTCATGCCCTGCCCACCTCCTCCTCAATCCAGGGACTTCCCAGAAGTTACCTTATGAACATAAATTCTGCTTTAGATAAAGGGGACTTGTTCTGAATAATAAAAGGGCCTTCTTTTACCTTTATGGCTTTTATCACTTAAGAAATTCCAAGAGTTTTAGGAGCTTGAGTTAGGAACTATAGAAAACCAAAATATATATTTCACATTATATCACAGTATTAAAACTACCAAATCTAAATCTTTAACTCTGTCATCACCTTCCTGTGGCCCTCTCTCCCTGAATGACCTGTAAGTGCTCTGGAAACTATGGTGTACACATATAACGTCCTCACTCTTCTCCAGAGTTCTCCCTTATGGGGAATGGCGCTGCCGTGCACTCAGACCCCCAAGATCTCATTCTCCCAGCATCTGCGTTCTTTGTATGTGGTCAGCAGCTCTCCTGCTTCATGCTCAGGAATGAGTCTTTGATCTCCAGCTCATCTATGTTGCGATTGGCTCCGTCATGATTCTGTCTTTGTCCACTCATTTATTCCTAGCACCCAGCCTATAGTTGTCGCTCAGTGAATACATGTTGTCTGGAAGGACGGTGTACAGACAGTTGTCACAGCTCAGGAGCACCTTTACTTGTAGGCTACTCGAGCCTGGTTCCTTCCCTAAGTGATGTATTCTTCATACTGCTTCCAGTGTGCTTTCTAGTATCTAAGATCTGATATGCTACTCACCTGCGTTCCCCCACACAGGACAGAGAAGCGTACTAGTTTGGGGAGCCAGAGGGTCTTGTAGTCTGTCCAGGTCAGCATGAGACTTGTACCGATGACGTGTGAAGACCTGTCCACTTGTTCAGCCCCATCAGCCTCCTCTCTGCCCACTTTGTTTGTCATTTTCCGTTTCATCTGCACCAAAGGCCATTCCTTAAGCACATCAGATATTTTGACATCGTCATCTCTCTCCGCGCATTTCCGGATCTCTCCCAGTGCCTTCTCTTTTGTCCACACCAACCCCATTCACTGCTTACTCTTCAATGGTGAAGCCTTTCTGGACCTAATCAGGCATAGTTAGTAAAGTCTTTCATGTCCCGTTAGTACCTTGTACCCACATCTGGGTTTACTTTACTTACTTGTCCTTGTGCCCAGGAAACCATGGGATCATTTCGGGCAGGACCCGTGTCTTTATCTAAGTTTGTCCAGAGCCTGTCGTTTTGGAGATGTTGAGTAAATGTATGGAGGATGGGAGACTTGGCCCGTATTCATGCCAGCAAACTCTGTGTCATGCCTTGTATGATGTATACTTTTCAACATAATAAGCAGAGAAAAACTGAATATCTTAAGGCAGTTTTAGCGAACATAACATGGTTCATTTAGTAAGCTAATAAACTTGAAAAAAACTACCATTTAATAAAGAATATTATTTTAAGGTAAAATAGAGTCCTGTGTCCCTTAATGATGGATTCATTCTGAGAAATGCATCTTTAGGTGATTTCATCTTGTGCCCAAGTCCTGGAGTGTGTTTACATAACTTAGATGGCATAGCCTACTACACACCTGGGCTCTGTGGGGCAGCCTCTTGCTTCTACCCTAACAACCTATACAGCTTGCTGCTCTACTAAGTACCGTACCCCGTTGTAACACAGTGGTACGTATTTGTTTATCTAAACATAGACAAAGTCAGTAAACATGCGGTATGATCCCGCAGGCCCGCCATCGTGCAGCAGCCCCCAGCTGCCTGGTGCAGGCTTGTTCCTCACAGGCTGTGCTGCTCACTGCCCCTCCTCTCTTCCCTGTGACCGTGTGCTGTGTTCGGGTGTAAATTATTTAACCTTTCTGGGCCTTAGGGTTTTTTATCTGTTTAGGGGATTTTTTAAGTCTGCATAGTGCTGCTCATAGTATTTAGCTAGCAGGTCAGCATATCAGCACATTAGACCAGATGGTAATCTTAACCTTATTCTAAATTGAAAATTCTGTAATGGATTGAGTATTTCTTATCCAAAGTTGGTTCCCACTGTCATCTCTCTAAAGATGGGTTTTGTAATAAAAGGTTGCATTTTCATCAAGTAGAAACATTGATATTGAGAAGTTGCAGAATACACAAAGCACTCATTTTAATGATGCTAGCAACAAGCCAAAAGTGAGCGTCTGTGACTCTTGAATTCTACAACAAGTTTGGGAAATGTTTTTAAAAATGATATATATATTTTTTAAGTACAGACTTCTATCCCTTAACATGTATTAACTAAGATAAAAATCCTAATCATAGTATCTCTAACTCACTTATAATGATCGCATTGACTCTCTCCATGGCAAGTGTTTATCGCTCACCAGTACGCGTGCGTGTCTGGCCATCTCAGTGCTGGTAATTATTGTCCGCTTTCCAGGCTGGGCCGTTGGGTTAATCGCCTTTCTACATTACGTACGGTAGGGCACTCCAGATGAAATCATACAGATTCAGCAGAATGTAGAAGCTATTTTCTTCAGCAGGTATTTGATATGCTTTGATTATCCAACCACAAGATGTTTATTGACCAGAATCTGGAATCGCCCTTCAGTCACCTCCTGTGACATGGTAGTGCCTGCTCAAGAGAGGGAGGCACAGGGAAGGGCCCTAAAGCCTACACCTTGCCTTAGCTGCGTGTTCTTATTCTTTTTTCGCAAGGGGAGGCTGGCCCCTGAGAGGGGCATGTGTTTTCCTGCTTTCTCTCCCTCTGCTTCTCCCCGGGCTCTGCCGTTGGTGCCCACTGCTATAGGTTGACCAGGCTGCTACTGCCCGCCTATAACCAGACAATAAGCCATTTTATTTAATTTTTTTTCTTTTAATTGTTTTGTAATTGTTATTTTTATTGTTTAGGATTCATTGAGGATACAAAGAATTAGGTTATACTGATTGCATTTGTTAGATAAAGTCCCTCTTATAATTGTGTCCATGCCATACACCCTGATCCCCCATCCCCTTTCCTCCTCCACTCTCCCCACTTGCTCATTCCCCTACCCACCCCACTCCCATATTAGCTCATAGAGTACATTGGGTTCTTGCTTTTCCATTCTTGTGATACTTTACTGAGAAGAATATGTTTCACCTCCATCCGGGTTAATACAAAAGATGTAAAGTCTCCATCATTTTTAGTGGCTGAATAGTATTCCATGGTATACTACATATACCACAGCTTGTTAATCTATTCCTTGGTTGGTGGGCATTTAGGCTATTTCCATATTTTGGTGATTGTAAATTGAGTTACAATAAACAGGTGGGTGCATGTTTTTAAATGAGAGGCTAGAGGCCCCTCAAGGCTGCCATGGGCTCCAGAGTAGCGGACCCAAGTACATTTGACCACAGACCCTCTGGTCAGAATCTCTAGGATTAGCCTAAGGGCATCTACACGTTTGCAATGTTCTGGGGAGATTTTGATGGACAGCAGAGACCACAGTGCTGTGCTGCACTTTGACTGATGTGGTTGCATGAGTCTCCTCAGCAGCATGGCCGGGCAGTGTTCTCAGCTGAAAGTGGCAGTCGGGGCCTCCGGCCTCAGATGAAGTAGGCAGTGCAGGTCAATGACTTACACAAGTGGAAAGTGGGTGGGCTGAGATTAGATCTCAGGTTTTCTAAGCCTTAGTCCACAGCTATATTCCTGGTGTTCTAAATTATATAATGTTGTGGGCTAGAAGAAATGAGCAAATAAATAATTGAGGAAGGAGCTAAAGACACAGCCACCATCATGTGTCAAGTGTAACTGGTCATGGACCTTATTCTAAGTTTATGCCCGACGCTGTATATCTTACTAACCAGAGAAGTTCCTGAGCTTCCTGGATGCTTCTATGTAAAACAATCAACTATAATCTTAATGCCATTGCTTTTAATTTATTATAAGTTTGGAAGGATGATACAACTGTCGTCGGGAAATTATCACAAAACTGTAGGACAATGTACCCCTCTTTCATAATTTTTTTTTTTCTGATTCAGTAACCACAGAAAAGCAGTATACTCTTCAACTTTTTTAAGTTAATGGAAGAAAAATCAGCTGCCTTTTATTGGCTATTTACTGTTACAAAGTGTTAGTGTGCAGAGTTTCCTGTGTTATCTCACTCAATCCTCATGCCAACCCTGGGAAGGGAAATGGGCTGCTCTAGACAGCTGACGCTGAGACGGCTTATGGGGATAAGAATAGTCCCCAAATCACACTTCTAGGAAGTAGGAAAAGCCACATGGCCATTTCTGGCCAGTCATATCCTAAGCCCTTTCCATGCATCTTTTGGATCTATAGAACAAACCAGGACATAGGTCTCTGAATTTTCAGAGTCTTGCTGCTGTTTATTAACAGGGTTTGTTCTGTAAATTTAGATTCAGTCAAAGATCCAAAAAGCCATATGTGGCCCCAAAGCCACAGGTTCCCTACCCCTAAATGGAGAAACTGACAAATCAGTGGGAAAAATTATTTAATCTCTTCAGGCATAAAGGTTGCTGTGTAGAATTTAGAACAAGTGGGAAAGGAGGACTTGGTCTTAGCAGTGCTTCTGCAATGGTTGTAGGGCACATTTCCTCCTGGGACATCTGCCATTGGTTAAAATATCCAGGATTCCAGAGCTAAAGAGAGCTTTGAGTTGGAGCAGAGATGTAAACCTTGTGTTCTGAGAGCAAACGTGTGTCCCCTGCCTGTTCTCCGGCCTCCTGACTCGGGAGACCTGTCTGTGCATGATGGAAGTTGTCTTGAAGAAAAGCATCATTACTACCACAAATGGTTTCTTCATCTGAAACATGGGAATACAGGGACTGCCACTTCTTCCCTTGTAATCAGAATAAACTCCCAAAATTTTGATGACTGGGAATATCAGTGACGGCCTTTAGGGAAAACCAAATATATTTTTAAAATATACTTGTTATTCTTTAAATGTGGAGTTAGTTTAAGAACTCAGTAAAGGCATAATCTTTCTCATTCTGTTGAGAAAGCTAGAGCTCAGCTGAATCTTTAATTATATGACTGGTTTGGGGATTTTTGTAAAGATGAGGGTTGTACTGATGGCAGATTTTCCCAGGGCAGTGACTGCTGGCATAATTTTTGACAGTTAACTAATCTCTAAACTGCTTCAATTATCTTGTTTTCCATAGTGAGAAATTTAATTAAAACAGAATACAGATTGTGAAAAGGTTATTTATGAAAATGCATTTTAAATGTGAGTTGAAGAGCCTAGGGACACCTTTTTATTTTAGACAAAAAGACGAAAGTTCCATAATTTTTTATATTTATTTTACCAGAAGCAAAGGTAAGAGTGGTATGCAATTTACTTGAAATGTCTGTCAGGAGCCTCACAAGTCAATCTTTCTCCTAAATTGCTTGAAAGGGTAACTTATTTTAGAAATACAAAACTTTAAGAAGTAAGTCTAGATTTTAAATATATGTGTATAGAGGCTATTTTTCTTTTTTCTTCTCACCTGAAAGAAAAACGACAGTGATCTTTGACAAGCCAATTAAAAACATTCAGTGGGGAACAGACTCCCTATTTAACAAATGGTGCTGTGTCCTTAACTGTTAGTATGGGGAAGACACTCAGTACGTGCATGAATGAACTCCTAAATAAACAGCATTCCCAGGAAACTGATTCATGGCGACAAGGAGGCACTGACTGGGAAGGAAACTCTAGGTTAGTTCAGCTGGTGCAGGTAACCTGACATCTTCACCTTCTGAGGGACACTTGAGGGCCAGCTTCAAAGCATGCATGTTCTAAGTGTTACCTGAAATGGACATTTATTTCTCAAAGCTGATCCTTTCCCGCTCTTACCATTATGTCCCTTGGTTTTGTCCTAAAGTATTGTTACAACAATCCAGGGGAGTCTGCTTTAGATCCTTTCTTTCTGTCGGGTTCATTTTACTACTGCACCCCACACCCCTATCACCCAGCACTTATCCTGATGAAGAAAGTCGTACTTACTCAGAGCATTCTCCTATGAAATGCTACTGAGTGATGTGGTGATGACAGCAGAGGCTGGGAGGAAAAGACCACTAAGGCGAGGGCTGCAAACCAACTCTAGATCATGTTGCTGGACAGCTGTGCGATCCTAACCTGTTAAAGTGCCTGAGGGGGGTTTGGTTAGCAAAAGCTGTACCATTGACCTCTTGATTCCATTCCTGGCACAAAATAATCTCCTTCCCGGATTGTTGGGATGAAACTGAGAGACATATGGTAAGAAAGGGAAAGGATCAGCTTTGAGATACTTGGAAATGAATGAATAGAAACAAAAATTGTTATATTTTATTGAGCATTTGCTGTGCTCCTAGATTTAAACCAAGAGCTTTACCTGCTTTATCATTTTAAACTTAAACTGTATGATGTAGGTGTCCTTGTGACCACTTTAAAAACAGAAAATTTAATCTCTAAGGGGTTAACTAGACTGCCCGCACTCCCAGAGCTTATAAAGCACAGATAGTAGGTTCAAACCCAGGTCAGAGCTATGCTACTTAGAACAATTTGTACACTGCCCTCCGCAGGGGTTGTAGGGAAACCTGCAGATTAGAGTTTTACATCTGAAGATGGTATTTTAAGAGCTCTGGTAAGATAACTGTAAAATAAATTTTGCACAAAGACGTTATTTGGGGTCTGAATTTTCATGTAAGTCACCCGTATACTATCTGTACACTTTTGGAAATATGTATTAAGCTTTTTTTTTTTCTTTGAAAGAGAAAGTATTTTTATATCCCAGAACTAGGGTTCTCAATTCTTTTTTTTTTAAAATAATTTTATTAAATCATAATTGTGTACATTGGTGCAATCATGGGGCACAATGTGCTGACTTCATATACAATCAGAAATATTTTGATCATACTGTTAGAGATAGCCTTCATGGCATTTTCTTAATCACTATATGAAGAC
>CAUYRH010116542.1:0-48260 GCA_963574655.1 Perodicticus potto
AGAATATAAATGTCTTCATATAGTGATTTAAAGGCCATGAAGGCTATGTTAAATAGTTTAATGAAAATATTTTAGATTGTATATGAAGTCAGCACATTGTGCCCCATGATTGCACCAATGTACACAATTATGATTTAATAAAAATTAAAAAAAAGAAAAATAATTATAAATTATCTGCAATTCCTTATTACTCTATTAGAGAAAAATAATCTCTGTTTGCTCCTTATCCCCCCCCAAATACAAAATAAACCATTTCACTAAGTGCATCAATATGACATTAATAAATTATGAGATTTATTTGGTTTCCTCAGTTTTGCTTCTTCATTCTTTTGTAGATGGTAAGAAGACCTGAGTAAACTGAGGTAGAAAACCTCATCACCTTGGCCAGAGAGAAGAGAGAGAGGATTCCTTCTAAGATAAAGATATTCAATCTCGCACCTCACATGTCAGGAAAATCACCTCATGGCTGAGTGTAATATATCTAGCCTATCAGAGAATGATAGACTTGGGAGATGGAAACACTTAGGTGCTGTCAGAACAATACTGGACGGTGTGAGATAACAAAGCAATGCTTCCCTTGCGGTGTGTTCAGACTTTCCATTTCAGGAGGGATAATGATCAGAGGGTTAATCCTTTATAGACATTTCAAGATTACTCCATACTTGCAGATAAATCATAATAATATCTTATCTTGTATTTCAATTGCAGCACAGAATTTTAACAACAAACTTTGCTGAGGAAAAATAAAGTGATGTCATTCATTGGCACTCCTATTTTATTTTAAACCTTTTATTTTAAATAATCCCCAAATTCGATTATAGGTTTAATAACTGTACAAAAAAGGTCTCATGATCCTTCAGTGACATTCCCCAAATGTTAAGCTTTTGCCATATTTGCTCCATACTGCTTCATCATTGCTTTTTTTATTTTGGGGGAGCTTTTTCTGAGTAATAGCTGACACTCTATCACTCCAAAATATGTTAACATTTGTCCAAAGGGGGAAAAATAATTTTCCTATACACAGCAAGTCAAACTTCAAAAGTACAAAATTATCATTGACATACAATTACCATCAAATCTTCAGACGCTGTTTAGATTTCACCAATTGTTCCAGTTAGGTACTTTACCAAAAAGAGACCCAGTTCACAATTGCACATTTCATTTAGCTGACAAATCTCTGATTATCTTTCAATACGGAAGATACTGGTCTCTCTTCACCTTTCAGGACTGTGGCACTTTTGAAGAAGGTGCATCAGTTTGAATCGTCTGTTGCTTTCTCATGGTAGTTATATTTAGATATGCACATTTAGCAGAAATAACCCTATGAGGACTGTGTTTTCTTCTTTGTGTATTATATTTGGGACACATGGTGGCTACTTGTCCTATTACTATGAAGGGAGGTTCGATCCCTACCTTAATCTCTTTAAATTAAGGTGGGGTTGGTGTGTGACAAACTTTTTCTTTTTTACTATGTAATGAATATTCTTTGCAGTATCCATTATGACTATATAATTGCCCTTTTATTTTTCAAATTTTACCCTCCTATTCTAGCAATCCAGTGATCATTTTTGTCTGCAGCTAATAATTTTTCTCTATTTGAACAAATCCAAATCAATCCTTTAATATTTATTTCTTGAAAAAATATTTATTAAGAACTTCATCATGGACTATGCAAAGTTCTAAAGTATTGTACCAGGCAGGAAACAGTCACTGTGATGTATTATGGGAAGATGTAATTTATTACAGAAAGTATACCTTAAACAAAGGTGAAATTTTCTATGGAAGGGTAGTAGAAAAGCCACTAACTCCTTTGCCTAGAGATTTGTGGCAGGGGAATAGGGCAGAGTTTCTAAGTAAATACGAGAAGCTGAGCTATTGGGACAACAGAGGGGAAACTAGTGAAGATAGAAGCCTACGGAGACTGCTACAGGAGACCGACTGCATCTGTGCAACTCTCCTTCTGTGATTCCCTGCCTTAGCCAAATTGATAAACACAATTCAACACAGACATCTGGGGGCAGAGGACTGAGCTGTCTTAGTTTCTGCTTATGGTGACTTTTAAGTATATTGGTGAAAACAGATATTTAAGAATTAATTACAAAAAAATTAACACCAGAACTATGAGAAACTCTAGGCAGAGAGTCAACATGGGCTTAAAGAGATTAATGATGTGTCCCCTTAGGCAGTAGTACTTGAGTGAATATCTAATTGAAAAAAAAAAATATGGCCTGAATGGTATCTGTCTGTTCATAATTCTCCTATAGTGTGAGCTTGTCACTGCCCCCATCGAGAGATAAAGCCTACCCCCCCCTTGAGTTTAGACTGACCTTAGTGACTCATTTATGACAGCATGAGACGTAATTGATGCTATGTGCCTTCTAAACTGGGTCAAGAGAAGCCTTAAAACTTCTGTCTTCATCTCTTGAAATTGTTGTTTTCCAGACTTTCTCCTTTGGAACCCAAGCATCCCATGGAGTCATTCTGGTTGAGGATGTCATCTGAGCCCAGGCTTCAAGTTATTCTTGTTCCCGTGAGTAAAGAATACGCCTTGAACACAAATAATCCCACCCACATTATTTCAGTTGCAACCATTCAAATCACTCCTCGTCCCTTGAATCATCCCTCCTTCCCCACCACTTCGTCTTCCAAGCTGTAGGGCTAGACAGATGCCACAAGGGCCGAGAAATGCCTCTCCCACCAAAGCCCTATCTGAATTTTTGACTCATTGAATTTGTGAACATGACAAAAAGTATAAAATTGTTGTTGTATAGTGCTAAGTTCTGGAGTGTTTTGTTGTGCAGCCTTGTAATAACTGGGGTAAGCATTCAGGAGACTATCTCACTAGACCAGTTCAAACTATATTTTATCATCTACCTTATTGATGTTAATGGAGATGAAGACAAACAGAGAAACTGAGAAATGGTTACAAGTTAAAAGTATAATAAAACTTAGAGATGGTTTGGTGGATGATGAGTAGTAAAACAGATGAAAATATCGAGGTTCCTAATTTGTCCAACTCAGGGGCTGGTGGTGTCTTTTGGTGAAGTAGTGCTCTTGTCTGGTCCCCTTTGCCTTTCTGGACACCTGGAAGACTGCAATCCCCTGTCGTGTAGGCTAGGTGGCACCATTCGCCTAGTTCTGGGCAGTGAGTTGTGAGGTAATGAATAATCACAACGAGCTGTGAATAGTGAATAATTATTCACAATGGGTTGTGAGATAATGAATAATTACTCACAATGAGGTGTGAATAGTGAATAATTAATTACTCACAGTGACTTGTAAGTCATGAAAAATTACTCACCATGAGTGGTGAATAACAAATGATTACTCACAGTGAGTTGAGAGGTCGTGAGAAGTCTCTGCATATCTTTCCCATTATTTTCTCCTCCTGTGGGGCTGAGAACGGCTGAAGATTGAATTACTGGGCCATGGCATGAATGACAACTACCTTGGAGAGTCACTTAGCAGAGGACTTTGAGTAAACAATAAATTAATTTTTTTACATTAAGCCACTGAGTTTAGTCTTGTCTAATCATAGAATTTCCTGATTGGTCTTACAGGTGGTGCTAACGGAGGACATGGTTACCATGGGAAGATAGTTAGAATCATGATTTGTTTTTGCATCTTAATTAAGTGGATATCACTTCTGTTGTGAGGCTACTTAGGAATATCCTAAGAACTATTTTAATTCATTTTTTCACATGCTTATTTCATGCGTATTCATTTCAAGAATCACATTACAGAGTCAAACTACATACCAGGTGCTCTTCTAGGTGATGTGGGATATGAAGTAGATAGAGACATAAATACAGATAGCACACAAATGGTAGCCTTAAAAAGCATAAAACTTAGAAAAGGTTCGAAAACCTAAGTGTACTAAACATAATGTAAGGCAAGAAATGATAAGTACTATATCATTATAAGCCGTTAAAATATAATGACATGTTTGCTCAACATGTCTGAATGAGGCTCTGGGAGTGAAATTGTCTACAGAAACATACACAGATAATACATCACACCTGGAACCATAGAGGAATGTTTGGGTATGAGGGGGACCTTTCATGCAGCAGAGTCATGGTGTGAATGTGGCACCAACTGCACACGGTGTATACAGATGACAAAGAGTATTGCAGATGGGCTGGGGCTCAAAGCATTGCAAGTACCAGGGAGAATAAGGCCAGGAAATTTGAGGATCTAATTGCAGAAGACTTAAAGATCAAAAATACAGATTAAGATTTTATTTTATTAGGCACTGAAAGGGATCTAGAGATTTATTTGAACAAGACATATCACATAAATATTGTATTTGCAAAAGGAGACTGAAGAAAATATTATTCTATAATGCATATTCTAGCAATTTTCAAAACAAGAAGCATGGAGAGCCTGAAGAAAATACAAGTAAAGTGAATGAAGATGGAGAGACATAGGCAAAATTTTTAAATGACTTGTAGTTAGATACCAATTAACATTGATAAATTTCTACTCTATGTCATCAAGCAGCATTATAGATTTCTTCCCTTTCTCTCCCTTCTTTCGGTACATCATCTAGCTATTTGCCTACCTGTCTATATTAAACAGGTTTCTTCAAAGAAAGAGAACCAATAGGATATATAGAGAGAGCAAGGTGAAAGGAAATTTTTAAAGGAATTGGTTCATATGATTATGGAGGTAGAAATTTCATGGGCTGTCTGCAAGCTGGAGAATCAGGGAAGCTGGACACACAGCTCAATCCATGTCCTAATGTTTCAAAAAGAGAGAAGCTGATGATGTAACTCTCAGTCTGAGGCCAAAGGCCTGAGCACCTAGTGGCCTCTGGTTCAAGTTCTGGAATCCAAACATTGCAGAACCTGGAGTTCTGATTTTCAAGGGCAGGAGAAGGGTACCCTAGATTCTAGCTTGGGGATTGGGAGAGAGAGAGAATTCACCTCTGCCTCTCATTCTCTTTGTGTCCTATCTGGTCCTTAGTTAGCTGGGTGGTGCACATAGGGTAAAGATAATTCAGTTTTCAATCTACTGACTCACACACACCCCAGTCTCCTCTGGAAAACACCCTCACAGACACAACCAGAAATAATGTTTTGCCAGCTTTCTAGGTATTCTGTCATCCAGTCGACAACCAAGAATCATTCTTGACCCTCCCTACATAAACTTACACTATCCTTACAATTAGCATACAAGGAAGAAGGGAGCATCAGTAGATAACTCAAAACCTGCATGCAGGTGAACATGGACAACTGTGAATTATAAGCACAAAGAGGGCAAAAAACTGTAATAAAAATATCCTTGCTTTAGTTTTTGACATATTTTTAGTATTGGTATTAAATATAGATATTAGCAATGCATTCATATATTTGATTTTTAAAATCCCAAATTGGTGATAAATCCTGTGAATAGATTTATGGATTGATAAGCTTTTGTCACTTCACAATCTACCTCGAAACAGTGGCTTAAAGCGATAAACATTTGTCACTTCTCATTATTCTGTGGATTAGTTGGTTTGAGTGCTTTTGAATGTACTTATTCTGCTATTTGGCATGCAAAGGATGTCTCTGGGAAGTTTGTAGCGGTTTGGATGACCAGGATAGCTGCAGTAGCTGGACCATCTATCCAGATAGCCTCCCTCTGTCTAGGAGGCTGACTTGGGCTTGTTTGCTTGGTTGCAGAAGGGTTCCAGCAGTAAACATTGTCGAATCTTAATACATAAGCACTTTTCAAGACTTCGGATTGGTTACATTTGCTGTTGTCTCAATGGTCTAAACAAGTCACGAGATCAAGCTTGAAATCAAAACATGGAGAAATAGGCTAGCTATCTTAATTGGGACAGCCTCCATAGTCACATTGCAAGGGGACACGTGTATCATGAAACATAAAAAACATAGTGTTGACTACTGCACTGTTGATTTTAACACTTCCAACATTAAGAATACAAGTTTCTAATCATAAATATTGTGTTTCAATGTGCAGATATAGCAAATTGGTGTGGTTATGGATATGGGTTTTAGCATACTCTGAAAAGGAAGCATTTGTCCTCTGTCAGTTGTTTTCTTCCATCATCTGATAAGTGTGGCATTGTTATCTGTAGAAGAAAGTCAAAGAAAGCAGAATGTTCCCAATGGCTCCCTTCTTACCCCTCTCTCACTTGTTCTGTGTTTTGTGATAGGGTTAAGGCAGCTGTGGGGTTCTTTTCTCACATCATAGCATATACTTCTGAGAGCAATGACAGAGTTATTTATCTTCATTTCCATCTCATAAAAGCTAATATACAATATCACTAAAAAAAAAAATCACTTAATTACTATCTGTGCTCATTGTACCATAGAATAATAATTTAATCATTCTGTGCAGTAACTTCACATTTGTTCATTGACCTGATAGCCGACATATCATTTCTGAACTGTTTTTATTTTAAAATGTTGCCATATTGTTGACCAAGTAATAGCATTCATCCGGGAAGATGGCTGTAGTTGGGATTTCCATTATTTTGATCTTTAGAGTGATGTGCAGAATCTGATGGTTGATCTGGGAAGCAGCCTGGTATTAAAGGGAAAGGTCTAGGGGGTCAATTGTGCTGAACTCTAATTTCAACTTCATCTTTTCCTAATTCTATATCATGGGACAAATCAAGTTAACATCTATAGATTTTACTTTGTATTTCAAAAAAATAAGTTAAAAATGTTAAAAATGGATAATATAAAAAATAATTACCCCTTCTATGTCATAAAAATATTAAAATATCAACAAAATTTTCACTGATATTTCTGCCCTCACCCATTATCAAGAAAATAGAAGCAATGATGAACAATTTTGAATTAGACTAGAAATAAATTTAATATACTTGACAAGCCAAATATTTGAGTCATATCAACAAATCCTGAAGTGTTTTAACATAGAGTAAATATTTTTAAATGACCCAAACACTGAACTTTTTAATGTAAAAGTTTATATGTCAGAATAAAGGAAAATAACTATGAATAATAAAAACATTGTGACACGAGAACCCTAATAATGAAATGAAGTGACAATTTATACATTAATAACTTTTATTTAGTTCTATTAAGTTGTGTATAAAATTTTAGTTTACCAAACTTCAATGAATGAAAAATTCTACTAACTGTATTGAAATATATTTTGTACAATTTTTTTGTGAAACAATGAAGTTAAAATACTTAGGATTCAGAATCATGCCATTTTTTTCAGATGCCCTAATAACCTAATTTTCAATCTTATTGATAATATTCTTCAACTAGTATTAAACTAATTTGTGAATTACTTTCTAAGTCTGTAATTAAAAGCACCCATGTAATATCTTTCTAATAAGTAGAATAGCTTTTCTATGACCCTATGAATGAGGAAACAAATGCAAAAAACAGAAAATTCTTGTATATTATGTATAAAGCTCCAGGGAGAAATATTTAAAGAAGCAATTATTTTCCTTGGGTTTGAATGCTAATAGTAATTTACATATGAGAGAAGGAAGAGTATCCTAAATGGAAAGAATGGTATGAATAAAGGTATACAGGGATAAAACCACATGCGTTATTTGAAGAAGTGTGAAAATTTCTTAGTCCAAGTATTCCATAACCTTGACATTTTTTCTCCAGGCATCCCCACCTCTGCATCACACATCCTTGCACCTATCGTTCATTTTGGAAATGTTACCATTTCTAAAACTATGATCTGGTTATTTCAATTTCTGCATATGTATTTGATATCTCCTCAAAACCTAATGACAAGCTGAAATGTCTTTCTTCCCATAGGTTCTGAATCCTTCACAAACAAGCCTTGGTTTACCCTTTGACTCTTCTCTCTAATAATACTACAATGAATTATGAAAATTGTAGATAAAACATGACCTAGACTGCTAAATTTTTCTCCAACCTATTACATTGTTCAGAATCATTAACTTCTTGTAGACCACAATTCCACTGCTAGATCCTTGACACAACCTGCAGACCTATTAGCCTGCTTAGCATTTTGACTTTGATCCAAAATCTTGACTTTGTCCTCAGATTCCAGCCCTCATTACTAGAGACTAATTTTGTTCCCAAATCCTTTCTCCTTTAAACAACAACATGCATATTTTATTACTTTTCTATTGCTGAATGACAAACTATAACAAAATAAATGGCTTAAACCATGTGGTTCTTATGTCCTGGTTTCTGTGAGCCTGGGCACAGCCTAGTTTTCACCAGAATATTTTCCTCAGTAAATTGTGAACAATTATAGAAGAACAAAAACAGCACCTCAGTGCCTCGCTCCAAGCCCGGAATATGGTAAGTGCTCAAAAAGTATTTTTGAATAAAGGAATGGAAGGAAGAAAGGGATTGATCCTATGAAATAGTTCTTTCCTATTTATCTGCTTAACAAACACATTTTTATTAAATTTCTAAAGATACATTTCTATTAAAATTTGTATATACTTATTACTTTAAATATATGTATACTATATACAATTGAAATACATAATTGTATTTATATATGTTTGGATATGTATACACACACATATAAATACATATATATATATATAACTAAAGGAAAACAACAATTTTATAAAGTGCTATCTAAGAATAGGAATCAAATGAAGCTAAAATATCAAAAAAATTATAAACTATAAGCAATCTGCAAACCAGAAAAAAATATTTATGAACAATTAATTAATTTTAAAAACACATCTTACCCTTGGAAAAAAAGCAAAAACAGAAAAAATTATTACAAAAAAAAAAAAAAAGAAACCAAGATGGCACTCAACACTGATCCTGACAATATTATCCAAACATTTTTAGTGACCCTAAGTAGGTGGTACTCAAGTGACTACAGGAACAAAAATGATTGTATCCATAAGGAAATATACTTCAATCAGAGTTGACGTGGGTTTTAAGACACCATAAGCTGAAAGAAAAATTTTAATTTCAGAGTACTAAAGTGTGAAAAGTAGGATGCTTAGATCCCATGAAATATAGTCATCTGGGTAAATGTAGTCAACATAGCATAAGGCTTTATTATCCATTGAAAGTCAGAAAGCTCATTTTTAAGTTAAATAATTTACCAACACCACAAAGTGCTTAAATATCAGAGGGAGAATGTGAACCCCAAACTTACTAACCATAAACTATTTGCTTCAGAACATGTACAATAGACTCACTGCAGGCTATGTAATTGAAGTGTTATGTACAAACATTTTTCTACACCACAGAAAAAATGCTAAACAAAATCAGACATAGAACAAAAACGATCTTGCTTAAGTTAAACAATGATTCAACTGAAATAAATTTGCTTTACCAACAGTAATATGTCACTTTCCTAAGTACATGCCGGACAGATTGTAGATTGTCTGATAGAGACTCCCTCTTTCTCCCCCATATCCCAGGTGAGTCTTTATCCTCCAGGACTTTCAAAGACCACAGCTTCCCTTCATACCCACAGCTTGTGAAATTCTCAACTGTGCTTCAGCCTTAATAGGATAAAGTCTGATTATTTTGAAAAACAGAATTTACCTGACCTTGGAAACCATGCTTCCTCAATCCGTTTTTGTAATAAGTCTTTCCCAGAAGAAATAAAAGTATCAGTGTGATATTTCTCCTACTCAAATCTGTTGAATCCCACACTCAAGAAGTTATGATTAAGTAATGCCGACATCCTTTCAATCCGTGTCTGGGCTGATCACAGCCAGGTCCATTTGGCTGATCTTCCAGCCTGTCTGCATCTTCTTAATTATTGCTTCATTCCTGCTGTCAGGCTGTTATCAGTGCTGTCACAAAAAGTAATATTTCACTTATCCTCCTGGATCCACTCAGGGGATTCCAAAAGCAACCCAGTTCTTTCTCCATGTCCATAGTTCATAAACTTTTGGCCTCATGATATAATTTGCATCCATTACTCTATAGTCAAAACCTCCTTAAAGAACCATTGGGAAGAAGTTAGTATAGTGAGATCATAATGATGATTCCAAGCCTGGGGTTTAAGTGGAGTTTACGTTCTTATATTCCACCTATAATAATGTTGTCACATTGTTTAAGAGCAGCCACATAAATTCCTCAAATAATCCATTGCTTCTGGAATGGGAA
Source organism: Perodicticus potto (assembly GCA_963574655.1). Lineage (NCBI taxonomy): Eukaryota > Metazoa > Chordata > Mammalia > Primates > Lorisidae > Perodicticus > Perodicticus potto. The sequence continues at coordinate 10,065 of CAUYRH010116542.1, forward strand.
TGATGTTCCCTAGGTATTCCTCAACCGATTTCTTACTGATAAACCTCATAACATTACAACGTACTATCAATTTTTTATGTCCCAGGAGGGTAGGCCCACTATCTCACAGTTTTGGCTCTTCAACCTTCAGAGTACACTGTGCATCTCATCACATAAAGGGTTATACATGGATATTTCCACCCTGTTGTTGCCTTTTTGCATTTTTGTCTAATACAAAAAGAGAGAGACCAGAGGCAGTAGTAGAAATTGATCAATATCATTCCAAAATTGCATACCTTCTTTCTTGGACCCTTCTCTGATTATCTGGCTTGATCTTGTGGTTCTCAGGATGAGATCTGACTCCGGACTTGCCTTTGACTTTCAGTCATCCTTTCAAGCTCACACCAAGTATTGGTTGATTTGCTTCTTACACTGCTAGATTCCCCACCAACGGTAGACTTTTTCTAAGAAAGAGATCATTCGGGCAGCGCCTGTGGCTCAAAGGGGTAGGGCGCTGGCCCCATATGCCAGAGATGGTGGGTTCAAACCCAGCCCCGGCCAAAAACTGCAAAAAAAAAAAAAAAAAAAAATTAATAAAGTAAAAATTAAAAAAAAAAAGCAAAAGAAAGAGATCATTCTTGGATCTTCAAGTTGAGACACTGGGTGAGATAATATGGCATATTGAAAACAAAGTGGAATTTCGAATAACTTTCATTGTAATTTGCTAATTGTGTGATCATGGATAACTTAATCAATATGTTGGCCTCATTTTCTTCATAGTAGAAAGGAATAATGTAAATCTAGAGGATGTACAGCAGGCATCACAGGGTTCGCAATTTGCAAGTTCTCTCCATGTTCACAAACTAATCTCTACAGCTATTATTTTTAGTTCTAAAAATAACACTAGGTACTCAATAACCTTTGCTAGATGAATTGTTAAAAAATATGTATCAAAGACATCAGGGAAAACTTGACTGTTCTTAACACTTTCCTTAATGGGAACACGGTGGCAAAGCAATCACTTTACAGAAACGTTAGTTAAATTCTCTATTAACAATCACAGTGGATTAAACAATGGTACATTTTTATCTACAAAAAATGAAATAATCTCTTTAAGAAAAGACAAATACCATAATTATTATCACACTCAAGTATTACCAATTAAAATAACTTTTTTGTGTGACACACAATAGTTTGCTTTTTTAGAGGAATATATGTAGGTGTATTCTGTGAGTATACATATATCGTCCATATTTTGTCAAGCCCAGAAACTCCAGTTTAATAATGAATTACTATGTGAAAATTCACATTTCATGTAATTCAGTTTGGAACTAATGCATACTTGAGTATATTCAGAATATTTGAGTTTAAGTGTCACTCGGTTTACAATCAGGAGGTTTCAAAGCTGCGTGGTTGTTGCTGGAATGTTGAAAAGTTGGGCTCCAGAATCTCCAGTCTCTATACACAATAGCTTTTAACATTATTTAATCTGAAAATGATGTTATATAGTAAAAATAGTCCTATTTCCAAAGCAAGAATCTCAGCCTCCAATATATTTAGGTTAAAGTTGAGTAAGCAGTATGAATCATATTATTTATTTTGTAAACTAGCTACATGCTTTAAATTAATTTCTTTATAATTTACATCTACATTTCATATTTAAGTAACATAGCCAGGATATTTTCTTTAAGTGAATAAAAGCCAGTTGGTAGGATGTTTATTAAAATTTGCTTACTGTTTTTTTAAAAAAAGATATGCTAAAATAGTTCAAGCAATATTTCACTTAATGCTATTAGGAATTTTAAACAACTAATTACTACTGGTATGCAAATTTAGTGAAACCTAATTAAATAAAAATCAAATCTAGAGATCTGATTATTAGCCAAATGTTCTTGCCTTATATCAATCTTATCCTGTGTTTATGGGAAATGTATTTAAACAAACAAGTGATAAAAGGATAACTATAAAGTAATTCCCTTAAGTATTAAGTAATGAAGCAAAACAATTATGTCTACCTTGAAACTGCACTTACCACTTTTTTTCAATTCTTGAAAGGAGAGGTTAATTTCTAAGTGAAATGTTTTCCAAATGAATATGTGGGATGTTTATGGACTTAGATTATCTTTGCATTATTGCTTTATGAAGTTGGTTATGTATAGTACAACACAGGAATTAGTCATTCAAATGTCATAAGAGATATTTTTGCAAACTTATAAAAATTTTCTCCAAATACTGAAATTCAAGATGAAAAAGGCATAAGAATAAATAAGTATTTACGGTGATTATAAAATCTCATTTCAGCTACTAATGATATCTTAACTAGCTAGATTTCATTGATCTACTATAAAGCTTTGTCAACGAAAGCTTTTTTCCTTAAATTGATTCTCCATTTTGTCTTCTCATTTTCTCAACAGCACACAGCAGGAATCTCTGTCTACAGAGAGAAAACAGGATCTAGCTGTAGGCATAAGTATAAAACAAAGAGGCCCGATTAAGGAAAAAGAAGAAAAAAAAAAAACAACTGCTGTTCCTATTTGATCTTAAAATTATTGATCTTGTAAATCAGTTGCAGACACAGAGTCCCATTTAAATCTGTAATAACTGTAATGTTACATGTATTGCTGTCCATTTTAAAAGTCAAAGAAATCTACAAGATAATGAGATGTAATGTTAATTTCACTTTGACAGGCTACAGTATCCCAGCACATGTTCTATTTCACCACATAAAATCAATTGAGAATCTTTGGGAATTTGCTGCTTGTGGTTTAAAAGAGTGAAGGCTCAATATGAGTGTCGATATTCTTTTACCTCAATTTCTTTAGGTTAAAGGGAGAAGGTTAGTGGTGAATAAAAAAACAGAAGCAAGGATAAAAGGTACCGGGTTGACCTGTAAATTAAATTTGGTTTGTAGCGATGCCCTATGTTGGTTAAATCAAAGAAGGAAAGACGCATCAGGATCTTCTTGGTGACACACAGCCTTTATTTAAAGTGTGTAACTGGCAGATCCTATGTGAGAATGTTGATTCTCATCACTTTTGCTCTCTCCCCCATTCCATAGATCAAATGTGGATGATTTTTGGTATATCTATAACATCTATGTAATAGCATTTCACCTTCTCTTAAACCCACGACTTATAGTCCATCAGAAAGGCTGACCCTCTGCGTTAAAGGGTAACTTGCTTCACTTTGCCAGTCTCTCCTTCATTCAGTGGCAGAGCTTTGCTATTTCTTTTCTAACAGGGTCAGTAGCACTTTGGAACTTAACTTTCACTTAAAATAAAAAAGGGGTATGCACTGAATAAGGAAAGAAACATATGCTCATCCCGTCCAGGCAGCAGCTCCATGAGGTTCTGAGGTGATGCCCTCCTTTGCTTTCACTTGCAGCTCTAATCTGCCATCCTCAGCCTGATTAACCTCAGGACACACATGGTAATTGCAACTAACATTGCACCACGTCTCTGGAATCTCATCAAAAAGGACCAAATTACTTATTCAAGGTGTTCCTATCATTCTCTTTGAATTTTTTAACCTTCAGTTTCACTGAAGATAAAATAGATATTATGTGTGTTAAAGTAGATTGATTTGGGAATCATCAGTACCCCAGACAGAATGTTTAATTGTATATTTTTAGTTACTCAAATTGTGAGCAATTGCTAGTGTCACCATTATGAATGTACACTTGTATATTCTAAAGTCTCAAAATCAAATCTGTAGACTTTACCAATAATATTTGTAATATCTTCAATTATTTTCATAAAATAACATTTCAAAAATAACTTACATTTGTGTCTTTTTCCCCATAAGAAGGCATTTGTCTGGGAAAATATATTGCAAAGCCAGTTCATTCCATGAGCTAAGTATGCTTTGTTATTAGTAAGCTAGAAAAAAATTAAAACATGTACTAAGAACTGTATTTTGTTAACTTCAGCAATAGTTTAGATCAAAGAAAAAAATCAGAGGAGATTGTTAAGCTTCGTTTCAGGGCATAACATTGAGTAGAAAAAAAATCACATAAATCACATAAAATATTTTTTAGTTTCCTCAAGTTTTAGGCATGGAATTATGTACAAAAACCAATCAACAAACAAAATTTTTGTTTGCTCTTAATTTTAAAAAAATGATTTATATTTGTATAAAATTTCAAGTTTTTCAACAGTTCTTGTGTTTATCACTTTATTTGATACTTGTAGGTTTGTGTGTCACAGAAAATATCAGAATTTTTATTTTATGTATGAGAAGGAAAGTGGGCCTAGGAAAATTGTGACTCAATACAAGGCAGTTAAACACCTGCAAAGTGGAAAACTACATCTTTTTACTCCTACTCAGGGGTTATTTCTGTTAACCAAGAATGCGTTCCCATTTATAGAATAACTTGGAGAAATAACAGTTAAACTCTTTGATTTCAATCACTATGAAGTTTTCTATCCAAACGAAACAACACCACCCAGTTTTGAAGTGCTCTAAAATAAATGGACAGACTTCTTAAACATCATTGAAAAACTAGGGTATACATAAGTGTTGTGCATTTGTGGCTCTGGGGTACGAAGAAGATCGGCATTAATGTAGTCAACTGTGTAATCTGGGAAAGAGCACAAGGCTGAAGAGGACATCATAATATCCAAAAGGAGGTGGTTCAATCAAGATAAGAGTTGACAGTTTTCTTGGAGAGAAAAGAGCTGCATAAAGTAAATGAAACTAGAGCCAAGAAAATATAACGAAAGAAAACAATATATAAAAATAAAGTAAAAAATTTATGTGTATATGAACGGTATTCTGAATGAAAATGGAAGGAGAATTCAAATATAGAAAATAGTATCAAATGTGTGTTGGTACTAACACTATGACTCCATCATATTCAGTAACAAAAAAGAGGGAAGAGATATTTATTTAATATTCTCTTGCAATCAGAGAAGCTGAATATTTGGATCTATGAAATTTACAATAGAGTCTAGTGGTTCTCAACCTTCCTGATGCCGAAGTGTATTTTCATTGTTACAAAGGGATCACGTGCTACCCACAGGTTGAGAACTGCTGCAATAGACGAAGAATAGATATTTCTCTTTCTGGACTCTTGAGGAAAATGGTCAAGGAGAGAGACCTACTATCACAGGCAGAATTGAAAGAGTTGTAGGAAACTGTGAAAAGGGGTATCAAGAAGATTAAAGCATAGGGTGAATGAACTGAGCCTTTCGGAAAACACAAAAGACAATTTAAATACAATTTCTAAGAAAGGCTGAACAAAGGCTAGGTCTGCTTGCTAGGCCAGATGGTTTCATAGTAGCAGATGACATTGCAAGGACTCAACTCCTATTTTGCTTCTGTTTTCTCAATCAGGAAAAAAATGATCTTCAAACTCAGAAGGGTAGGACAAACAAGGGAATCATATCCTGAGATAAGTGAGGAGATAGACAGAGAGCACTTAGCTGCTTAAAGGAGCTCACATTACGAGACCCAGATTGATTACATCCCCAAGGGCTGAAATAACTTGTGCCTGGACTCTGACTCATCCCATGGATTTGCCTCCTGTCAGCCATCTCTGTTGCCAGTCTCCAGGCCAGACACTCAGCCACCCTCCCCTGGAATATTTTTATAGCCAGCCTACCTGGATCCAGCCTTTCTTCATTGAGATCAATTCTCCATACTGCCTGCAAACTGAGCTTTCAAAAAATAATATACAAGATTATTTCCTTCTCTTATCTAAAGGCTCTCCTACCGCCTTCATTTCTATAGTTTCTACAATATATGCTTCTTAGGATGCTTCATCTGGGCCTCTCCACCAAACTGTCACTTGAACGTCATCTCTTGTCTCTTAATCTCTCATCACTTACATCCCCCACTCCAGTTGAGTTGGACCGTTTTCGGTTGGTCATACATGTAGTCACGTCTGCTTTCTTGCCTTGGAACATGCTGTCCCTTCTGCCTGAAGTATCTTTTCTAGCTGCCTTGACTGTTCGGATTTATCAAGGCACAGGTTAACGATAACTCTCTGTTGTAGTTCGCTCTAGGTTTCAAAGTAGATTCAATGCTATATCTTCTGACCTTCTCATAAGATGGCTTGCTTCTCAAAATGATTGAATACAATTTACCTATATTCATATTTTATAAGATGAATGTTAAATGTTCACTTGATTAAAGGTAATTGTCATTATATCACTCAATACTTCGAAAAGTTGTTGGAGAATCACGAGAAATAAGACATTATTATTCTGACTCCTAGAATAATACTTAGTTATATATATATATATATGTGTGTGTGTGTGTGTGTGTGTGTGTGTGTGTGTATCCTATTTATTTCATTTTATTTTATTTCTTTTCTTTCCTTTTTTTTTTGAGAGAGTTCATAGCAAACTCAAACTCTTGGACTCAAGCAACCCCCTTGTGTTGCCCTCCAGAGTAGCTGGGACTATAGGTACCCACCACTATGCCCAGATAGTTTTCTATTTTTAGTAGAGATGGGGTATTTAGTCGAGATGGGCTCTTGATCTTGCTTGGACTGGTCTTGAACTGAGGAAATCCACCTGTCTTGGCCTCCCAGAGTGCTAGTATTACAGGCATGAGCCACTGTGCCCCGGCCATACTTAGTAATTTTAGAGATCTAGCAGGTGCCTGTGGTCCCAGCTACTTGGGAGGCTGAGGCAAGAGAATCACTTAAGCCCAGGAGTTGGAGGTTTCTGTGAGCGGTGATGCCACAGCACTCTACCCAGGGGACAGCTTGAGGCTCTGTCTCAAAAAAGGTCTTACATTGTCACTATAAAAATTCCAACACTACGTAAGTTCAAGGGCTATATATTACTCATCTTGCTCTCACCCCCTTTTTCATGTCCTCAGTCCTATAAGTAGAAGCGTGTGTGTGATCTGTGAGCACGAGTGGGTGTGAGTGCATGTGTGTGTATGTGTGTGTGTGTGTTTAGTTGACACCTAAATACAGGCAAATCTAGTTCCCTGTTAAGAACTTGTGTAACAATATTTCTTATAGACGACCACACCATAGTTTATTACCACCTTGGAAGAAATTATTGTTTACATTCTACAGGCCTTTTCACTTGGGCCTCATTTATCAATGTGTTTATACTTAGGAATGAGAATGCCATGGAGAACTAAATATGTTTTTCACTTAGTCAACCTCAGTTCCCCGGAAACTATCATAGTGTAAGCATCTTTCTGTGCTGACAAGGACCCTAGTATTTGAGTGATTTTCAGATATGCTTTGCACTAACATTAGGCCTAACTTCCACAAAATATGCAACTCCGCTGTATAAAGACTCCCCAAATGAGCACTTTTATGCATATATATTTATGCATTTGTGCTTTTATTTTTGCAAGATGGATTTATGGAAATGAGATTGCTGAGTCAAAAGACATATGCATTTTCGAGTTTTTTACATGCAATACAAACATATCTTGACATGTTTAAAGGATAAAACCCCAAAAAGGAATCAATGGAAATACGCGAAGAGATTCAAAAACAGCTCAGTGGCAAAATACTTAGCAGTTTCAGCTGTCCAAATTTGTGCCCTGTCATCAACATGTAATACCTTTTTAGATTACATTGATACTAGTGTTGAGAGCCCGAATGGCACAGATTCCATCACTCTTCAGAAAGCACACTCCGCCTAGACTGTCGCCTCTCGTCGTTCACACTGGATTTTTGAATGAATGTTTTCAAACCGAGACATGCTCAGTGAATGAAGACTAATAAGAAAAAGGATCTCAGAATCACATTATAGGGAAAAATAAACGGATAAGCGTTTTCTTAGATAAGAAGAAATGATGTATATACACAAATCTGGAGGTTTTTGAATGATTGAAAATCCATCCTAAATGAGAAAATGCATGTAGTCTGTGATGATCCAGATTAATGGATAGAAATTACAGAGGCCAACTTTAACTCACTATATGGAAGAAATTTAGCATTTAGATGTTTCTTTAAATGGAAAAGAAAAAAGAATTTTGTAAAGTAATGAGTTGTCATTGTCTTCGAAGTCTCCACTGATTTTGTACTTGGGGGGTCTTACCTTGAGAGTTAGTGTGCCGGGTGAGTTGGAACAGCTCTTTTCATCTAAGATATTTATAAAACTGTCAACAACCACCACAGAGTGATGTTTATAGAGAGCTTATGATATGTCTGCCATAGACTTTTTAAGTCTGCATATAAAATATTTCATTTAACCCTAGCAAATAACCTTGTGTGGTAGGTTGAGACTGTTAGCATCCCAAAGGCTAAGAAAGATCACCTACTTTGGCCCTAGTTTTCCAACCACTAAGTGGTTGTCACACACCTGGGACTCAGACCACCTAACTTGCATCACTAAATTTTAAGCATCATGACGTATCTTTCCTTACAAGTGAAACGTACATCTTCTTTTGCGATGAGTCACTTCTCAACAAGTTAGAATGAGAGAATGCTAGTGATTGCACTCTGTCTTTTAATAAATCCTGGTGCCTTTTTTGTTCTACTTTGTTTATTGTCTACACTGCATCAGTGTTGTATGAATCGCAGCTGTAGGTGGGGTTGTGTTAAAAAACCTTCTAGCCTGTCTCTGCAAGTCCAACCCCCAGGTTAAATTCTTTCTGTCTCTGTCTTGAACACCAACAGTTTAAGAAATATTCAGAGATGAATAGTATGCTCAGTTAAACTTTGAAGCACAGACTGTAAAGGCAACTGTCTAAGGTTTGAAATTGTTCCCTGCTGGTCCTAATTCATTTGGCGTTAAGTTAGACCTTACCTTATCTAAGTATAATTTTTCTCATCTGTGTAATAGGAACAATAATAACAACAACATTTAGAACTACACCATGGATTAAATCCTACAGGGTTATAGTGGTGAGGATTACATGAAGGAACACAGGCAATTCTTCAACAGTAACTGACCCTTGGTAGATGCTGGCTGAATGTTGGCTATTTGGGGATGATGGAGAAGATGACATCTAATGCTCTGCACTTGAGATGCATGGAAAACAGAACGCAGGTGAGCAGCCAGGCACATGCAGAATCTTGATAATAATACACATTATTGTGCAGGTTTCTACAAAGCAGTTCATGTAAGTTCCATATTGCAATAATATCTAAATTGGCCTATATACAAAAAGGATCATTCTCAGTACTAAGCAAAGTTTCACAGATCATTAAAAATTCTCATCCCCACTGAGTCTCTCCATGACATCTCCAGCAGCTCAGCAGCCATTCACAGGCCTGAGGCTTGAAGGTCAGGGACGTAGTATCGCCAGATGCTAGGGCCACTTCAGGATTTAACCTGCGCTCCAGTCCATCTAAAACTACGCAGATTTGTTCTCTCCTCTGAGACAGGACCCAGCAGGGCCTTTGTAGGTGTTTTTCCCTGGGGAACAGAAATTGACTCCAGCACAGGCTGAGTAACCACAACGCATAAGGGCAGAGGAGGAGCAGACTCATACATCTCATGTGTGAATGCTGGGCAGTTGTGAAAAGGCCTTGAGAGTGTCATGATAACTAAAGGATAATAAAAAAAAAGAAAAACTGCAAAGCAGGGGAGTGGGATGGTTTCCCAGACAGATGGGCCACTGTGGTTGGTCGTCAGAATCTTGAGTGCATTCTTAAACCTTATGGCCAGAGCAGCAAAGAGTTTCAGGGAAAAGAAAGTGGCTCTGGGAAGGTCATCTTCTAGACAGGTGTTCATGATTTCCAGGATTGCTGATGAGTCCCTTTGTTCTCCATTGACACAAGATGAAGTGGAAAACCTGTGCTCTTAATTTTTATTCCTGTGCATAAATACCCCAGGCATTTAAGCAATCTGAAAACAGATTAAGATGCGAAATCTATCTTACCCCTTTTCTCATGCCTATTTCAAGTCGTTTATTGGATTTTTGAACAATTTTATAACAGATTTACTTGGACTTATATAGGGAAGACAGAACTTTTAACTTTTGTTTTACTTATTCTTTTTAATCTGTGATTCACTTAAAGCAAATTTGCAAAGATGCAGTGTAACAAGATACAGGACCCCCCTTCCTTTACATCTAAAAGGACTTCTCTAAATTATTTTTTCACAAGCAATGTTAGAAAGCCCCTCGATATGTTTGTTTTCCTCAGGTTTTGTTTTCTCTCAGGCTTACACAAAGAAGGCATTTATAAAATAGCCTCGGTGCTGTTAGTTCTCATAAGCTTAACAGTTAAATGAGTGACTCATGTGCCAGTATGGTCCTGGGTAGAGATAAATCTATTACAAAGATTACAATACCCAGAAAATATCACATGTAAGTGGGAAGGTTGATAAACAGAAAGCTTTAGAGTAGAGTTCAGTTTTTCTGGGATACAATAGGATTTAACTCCTAGGAAAAAGGATCTCTGGATATTTAATAACATTAAATAATGTAATTTAAAAACATTACAAAATAAAAGATAGAACTTTTCTTTTTTTCACTATTTCTGTTTTTATTTATTTATTTATTTATTTATTTTTATTAAATCATAGCTGTGTACATTATTGCCATTATGTGCTGGTTTTATGTACAATTTGAAATACTTTTATCAAACTGGTTAACTTTTCAATTGAGTTCTACATATATATGTTTTTAAGTTCTGGTATCTTGAGTAATCATATATTTTCCTACTGGCTACCTTTCACTTTAACAGTGTTGAAATTAACATGATAGTCACCATAATGTATTAATTCCAGTGTTGTGTTGATGGGTAATTGTAGGAAACACAGAACTCCATACTCTACCTCTAGAGTAAGACAAGAGTCCTATGCTTAATTTTATTTTGACCTAAATTTGCTTCTCTCCATTCATTATGTGCTGGTTCCTTTCCCACCAGAAGTGACCTGAGTACAAGGCACATCAAACTGTGTCTGTGAGATGACTGTTGCTTTCCTTACTTTCGAGGTTGGAATTGAAAGCAGCTCGTCTAACCTGGCTTGTTTTCTAGGCAAAGAAATGAGGCCAAGAGTTAAGTGTCCAGTTTCAGGTCTAGGACTGCAAATTAAGTCTTTTAACATCAAATAACAATTCTTTTAATTTACATCTCACTGTCAGTTTGGGGGAAATTAAATAACTTTAGATACTCTTGGGCTTTGGCATGTTTAAGGCCAGAGTATTAAAATATTGTGTACCAAAACTCTTTTGAGGCACGTCATATACATGGAATGAATTAAAATTTTGGCTTAGCAAAGTACATATCACTGTGCAACTTTCTAACCTCGTAATTCTTAATTTGATCCATTTTACAAAGTGGATAAATTCGAAATTGTGAGTGGAGCAAAGCAACGAACCCTCACAGAGAAGTTATGAAAAGAGCACTGCTTTTATTGTTCCCAGAAACCCAAAGTATGAATTGGATTCGTGAGAGTAGTGGTTGCCAGTCTCCTTAAAATTGTGTGGGCATTCACATGAATGTAGTTTTACTCTCAGTCAATGCAAATGGGGATAAATGTAAAATAACAATGTGCTACCATGGATTCTGTAGCACTTTTAAATTATAAAGCGCAGAGTATCCTATAGACATCTGAAAAAAATAATGGTAGCATCTACTCTGCCATATATATTCCTTCAAAATATCAAAGAAATCTGATGTATTATAGTCGTAAGACATGCTACTAATAGCCCTGTTTTTAAGATTATTTTTCTACCTATGCAAATAGTTACAGTGATGTCTCCACAATCTTTCCACTGGACCTCCTTGCGGCCAGTAGAATAGGGAATACCTATGAAATTTGCTGTGTCACCAAGCAAAGTGAAAACATAACTTCTTTAGCAGGATACTCTTACCAACCATAAGACTTTCCTTGTATGTGTCACAGAAGGCAACATTGATCCCCTATATCCAGTATCCTACCAGTGAGACAGTGACTACCATGTACTACCATGCTTAATACTGACCTCTGCTGGGCTCAATAGATCATGCAAATGATTTTCAAATAAGTGGATAGGTGGTTCTAAGAGAAAGGACAGAAACTGAAAGTTCCACAAAATACTAATGGGCACTGATCTTGAATTCATATTGGCTAGACAAGGGGATCTCTTTAAAGGCAAGAGATTCAAACTCTACCATGAGGAAAGCCGACTTGGCATGGGAGGTTTTAGGTTAGCTGGAGTGCATTCGTCCCAGTTACGAAACCCAAGTAACATCTGTTGATATGAAGTGTTCGTTTGCTTTCCAGTTCCCAGTCCTAGTAGAGTTACATGCATTTTGGAGCCAGCTAAAGGCTGGAGAAATGAGCAGCCCCATGGGCATTGCACAGTTATTTGTTCAGCGACTTCTCTTTCATTGTTTGTAACTTTGGTTCCCCAGTGACAGCAACAAACCAATAGAAATGACAGCGAGGCCAGTCCACGCACATGAAACTCACGTATTGTTTTTATTACTTTCAGTTTTTTTTTTCTTTCTGTGATAACTGGGGTATATATTTACCTATAATTTATACAAACAGTATTACAATTGTGTGTTTGATTTGCCTTATAATCACATCATTTTGGGTTGGTTGTCTAAACATGGATGTTAGTGTTTTCTTTCTAAAGTAAGTATAGCTGAGAAATAGTTCACTGGTTCAAAATCATGTCTCTCACATCCATAATTGGACTTGGATATCAAGGAAGAGCTTTCTGGACTCTAGCAGATTATGGCTGCCCTCTAGTGACAAGACACTTCCGCTGTTTCAGTTTAGGTAAAATAAGGCATGTTTAAAACAGATGTCCTATTTTCTACTCAATCAGTGGGGCATGATAAATCTTTATAGAATGAATACAATGCATACATTGTTAATTATGCTGAAAATTAATTAGATTTTAGGAAAAGCGGATATATATGCAATGCATAAACACAGATACATAGTCCTGATTCACAGCACTTTTACCACATGCTTTACTATAAAAGTCAACCATTTGCAAACTCGACTGTTATCAGCTCAAAAATCCTACATTATTTCAATAATCATAACATAAGGGTTAGGCTTCATAGTGCAGAAAGTGTAATGACTGAACAGCACTGCTAACTATTGAATCTTCTTCCACTCTCTGTCATATTCTCTGTGGCAAAGAGAACATAACTTTATTTGACAAGCAATTTGTATTTCCAACTAGCTTCAAAGAAATTGCATTTTTTTCTAATTGCTAAAATATCTGGAGTTGTACTTAGATGAAGACACGTGCCTGGTGCATTGGGCTACATTTAAAATTCAACCAGCAAGACTGTAACTGGCCTGATCAATAGTAGTCTCAGCATAGTAATCTAGACCACAACTGTAAGTTGACTTTGTTGTTTCAGATCACCTACAAGGTACAGCATGACAATATTTGATTTGATTAATTTCAAATTAAAGACAAATAAAACAAAAAAGAAACAGAAAAGAAACAATGCCCTTTGGCCTGGTGCTGATAGAGCTGCATCAAAATAAATATCATCACCAACTAGACCAGAGAAAAATCACCTCTTTGAAGGTTGACAGAAGAGCAAATCATTTTTCATTCATCACCTCATTTTTCCCCCTATCTCCAAACCAAAAGACATTTTCTATGATAGATAGGTGTTGCTTGTTTCTATAGAAGGTAAGTTTTCACAACAAGTGTGAAAACCTAAAATCACCTAGCCATAGAGGAAAAATTTTTCCCTGGAATCTACGACATGATGAATCCTCTCGTTTAAAATACAGTGCAGCATTTGACTATGGATAACAATCTGATGTGTGTTTGTACACACACACACATTTGGTTAGAAATATACGAAGAAAAATTGTTGAATCTCAATTGCTGAAGTACCTATTGACAAATATTGATATTACAAAGATGTTGAGTAGATTATCTACTTGAGCTTTCCATTCAGCCAATGGTCTAAAAGGTCTATCTGATGATCTAAAAGTAACAGAGTAAATCCAATCAAGAGTCCAATGCTGGGTATATGTTTTAAAACATTATGAGAGGGTAATGGTAATTTGTTTTCTATTCATCACCATTCCCTTTGTAGGAAAACACACTTTTCCTTCTTTTTTTTTTCAAAGATTTATCTACTTTATTGACCTTTTCAAAAAAACAACTTTTTGATTTGTTGATCTGTTCTATAATTCATTTGTTTTCAATTTCATTTAATTGTGTTCTAATTTTGGTTATTTCTTTTCTTCTGCTATGTGTGGGGTTGGAATGTTCTTCCTTCTCCAATTGCTTTAGATGTCCCATTAAGTTGTTAACTTCCTTTCTTTCTGTTCTCTTGAGGAAAGCTTGCAGTGCTATAAATTTCCCTCTTAGGAATGCCTTTGCAGTATCCCAGAGGTTCTACAGACACATGAAAAAATACTCACCATCCTTAATCATCAGAGAAATGCAAATCAAAACTACTTTGAGATATCATCTAACTCCAGTAAGGTTAGCCCACATCCCCAAATCCCCAAACCAGAGATGTTGGTGTGGATGTGGAGAAAAGGGAACACTTCTACACTGCTGGTGGGAATGCACACTAATATGTTCCTTTTGGAAGGATGTTTGGAGAATACGTAGAGATCTAAAAATAGACCTGCCATTCGATCCTATAATTCCTCTACTAGGTATATATCCAGAAGACCAAAAATCACATTATAACAAAGATATTTGTAGCAGAATGTTTATTGCAGCCCAATTCATAATTGCTAAGTCATGGAAGAAGCCCAAGTGCCCATCAACCCACGAATGGATTAATAAATTGTGGTATATGTACACCATGTAATATCATGGAGACTTAAAGAAAGATGGATACTTTACCTCTTTCATGTTTACATGGATGGAGCTGGAACATATTCTTCTTAGCAAAATATCTCAAGAATGGAAGAAAAAGTATCCAATGTACTCAGCCCTACTATGAAAATAATTTATAGCTTTCATATGAAGGCTATTACAGCACAAGAATATGGGGAAAGGGCAAGGGAAGGGAGGGAAGAGGAGAGGATGGGTGGAGGTAATTGGTGGGACCACACCTATGGTGCATCTAAGAAGGGTACAGGTGAAACTTACTGAATGCAGAATATAAAGGTCTTAACTCAATAACTAAGAAAATGCCATGAAGGCTATGTTAACCAGTTTGATGAAAATATTTCAGATTGTATATGAAACCAGCACATTGTACCCCATGATTGCATTAATGTACACAGCTATGATTTAATAAAAAAAAATTATACACAGAGTAGGTGGTTCTAATAGTATAGTGGACACAGATGCTATAACTAACTGATACGTTTCTAACCCAAATTTTGATTTGGGGAAAACAGCAATGATTTAGGAGGATCGCTCAGGCCCAAGTAGTCTCAAAGGGCTTGGTGGTTAGATTTGAAGAAAGAACACATGGTAACACGTTTAGGTACACACATTTCCTTGGAATGAATTGCTTTCTTTTTACAGAGTTACTTTTGCTTTTGGAATTGAAAAGACATGATTTAAGCAAACTAAGCAAGCAGGCTCTGGTTTGGTCACCCTTGTCATCCATTTGTGTGCTGGTTTGGAAGTTAACAAATATAAAACAAACTAACCTTGAATGGACTGGCTGCCTTATTTTTGGTGCTGCTGCCTTCTCGGTTCCCCCTGCATAGACTAAGAAAGCGTTCAACATGCCCAACAGATCTTAGAAAGTGGCTGCTTCTACTTTCCCACAAATCACCAGTGGTGATTTTTCCTTTAGGACTACTAAGTGCTGATACAAACCAAATCAAACCAATTCATTGTGTCCTAAAGGTTTTTTTTTTTCTTTTTGTCTTAAGTCAGTATTTAAATAAAATACTTTTGAAGTAGCTGTTATCAACTCTGAAAAGCAATTACTATTTCCATTAATCTTTATCTGGGGGAAAACCTTAGTTCTAAGGCCATAACATCCTCTGTAAATAGAATTGAGATAACAGAATTTCATAAGGGATCTTTTAATTGTCAGATCATTGCCTGATCTTAATATGATAAAAGCACATCTTAATTAAAAAGAAAGCATCTCTACCTCCATTGCTAATAAAGCCAATAAACAGCTAAATTTTATAAAAAATAGTAGGAAAATAGACCACCTAACTGTGGGTTATAAAGAGTCTGCCAGACTCCCCACCCCTCCCCTCCCCGCTCCTCCCTACCCCTCTGCTCCTCTTTTTATTTCTCTTCTTTTCTTTTCAGATACAGTCTCATTCTCTCACCCTAAGTAGAGTGCTATGGAGTCATAGCTTACATAGCTCAAACTCTTGGGCTCAAGCAATCGGCTTGCCTCAGCCTCCCAAGTGACTGGGACTACAGGTGTGCACCACTATGCCCAGCTAGTTTTTCTTTTTTTAGTAGAAATGGGGTCTTGCTCTTTCTCAGGCTGGTCTCAAACTCCCGAGCTTGAGTAATCCACATGCCTTTGCCTCCCAGAGTGCTAGGATTGCAGGGTGAGCCACCATGCCCCACCGGGAAGAACTTGTTATGAGGAGGACAAACAAGAATGGCCAGAGGGCAGGGCTGTATCAGAAGCCAAAGGTGGAGAATGTTGAGGGAAGGAGGGCCTGGTCGGCAGTGTCAAATATTGCTAAGGAATGATATAAGATGACCAAAAGTGGTCTATGTATTAAATGTCATGGAAGTCACTGCTGATTTTGCTAAATGATGTCAGTAAAATGATGAAGCTAGAAACAAAATTTGAGTAAAAGATGAGAAAAATCAAGACAGGATGTCTAAACAACTCTCTTTAAAGAAGTTTGGATACAAACTGGAGGAGAGAGTTAGGTTCGTAACATTTTTAATCCCATCTCAGGTTAGTAACTTTGTGCTTTTGAAGTGTATTGAAGGGTCTCTTTACTTTGTTTTGACCATTGAGAGTCTTTTTCATCTTATGTACATGTCTAAAATCACACCCAGAGAAAACAACTGACTTTGGTAATAGCCTTTGTTTTTTCATATTCTAGGTTCAATGATGTCTCAGCTTATATGATGACTTTTCAGAAAGCTCTTGTTTTTGCTTACGTACTTGGTTAACAATTTAGTTTAGCAAAATGATATTGCTGAAAGATTTGTGGAATAATTTGAGTGGGAAATAGCTTTTGAATTGGGGGGTTATGATTAAGCTTCCTGCCCTGGGGCTGACTGGCCAGTGGCATCCCCTTTGCACTAAGATAACCTCTCAAGTGAATATGGCTCCTTGGATGAAAATTGTCCTAAAATTTAGAAAACTATTCCAAGGTATAGTTATGTAGTTGATTAATTAACAACATCACTTCATGGACTCTAGGTTAGTCTAAAATTGAAACTTTCTAGAGTTATTTTAAAAATGTACATGAGCACCTAACTCCAGTGAGAATAGCCCACATCACAAAGTCCCAAATCTGAAGATGTGGGTGTGGATGTGGAGAAGGGAACACTTCTACACTGCTGGTAGGATTGCAAACTATTGCAACCTCTATGGAAAGAAATAAGAGAATTCTTAAGGAACTAAAAATCGACCTTCCATTTGATCCTGTAATCCCATTACTAGGTATCTAGCCAGAAGAACAAAAAACATTTTACCATAGGGGCATTTGCACCAGAATGTTTACTGCAGCTCAATTCATAATTGCCAAGACATGGAAGCAACACAAAAGCCCATCAACCCATGAAGGGATTAACAGACTGAGGTATATGTAGACCATGGAGTACTATTCACCACTAAGAAAAGATGGAGACTTTACATGTATTGTGTTTACTTGGATTGAGTTGGAACACATTCTTCTTAGTAAAGCACTTCAAGAATGGAAAAAAAAAAATGCAGCGTACTCAATAGTAATGTGAAACCAATATATAAACAAGTACATGCCCACACAAAAGATAAAACACAAATATAGCCTAGTAAGGGGGAGTGGAGAGGGGGAGGGCCAGGAAGGAGGGTAATTGGTGGGAGAAAGGAAGGCAATTGGTGGGATCTCACCAATGTGCACAATGTGAGGGTGTTCAGCACGCCCCTGGGTGAAGTGCTCTTCTACAACTTGAACTTTACCTTAAAATTGAAAGCAAAGTAACTTAAACATTTGTACCCTTATATTAATTTGAAAGAGAAAAGTACATGAAATCCAAATTCTTCATTTAATGGAGTAGTTGTCAAAGACAAACAGGTTTCAAAATTTATTATTTTTCTCTACTTTTTTCTCTTCATTTGAATGCTTCAGTGTTCACTACTGAAGAAATCCTCTAAAATGATTAGCTATTTATATTAAAGTCCTGCCTAGAAAGTTAATTGACACTAAAATTCGATTATGAGCCAAATGACCCTTGTCCCATGGCATATACATTCTTATATGTGCTTTTCTATTAGTTTCCTCGGCAAATGCTCCGTAAGTAAATTTTTGTATTGTCTTATTGACTAGAGAGAAGGGGCTGGTGTAGGAACAAAGGATGCACAAAACCGGAATGTGGAGGGTGGTAGATGTGAGGCATGCAGTAAATATGTACGACAAACACACACACACACACACACACACACACACACAGAGCAAGGTAAATCCCTGTGTCTGAGAAGAAGGCAGAACAAGAGGAACACCGTGTGAAAATGAATCTAGGCAGCGGACAGAGCCTTCCGTGAAAGCCCAATAGAGACCATGGCTTTACAATGGAAAGCCTCAGGAAGTGGTGTTGCCAGGATGTCAAAGGTCAGAGATAAGACAGAGGAACTTATTGCTTTGTATGGACAAAGGGTCTGAAAGGCATTTCCTCTAAGTTAAAAGCATAGGACAGATTTTAAATGTTGGTCAAGTTTAGCAGAGCTTTGGAAAAATTGATGTCTTTGTACCTGCAGGCAGTTTGGAGAGCAGGTAAACACTTTGTTAATCTGATTTGACACACAGCTCTGGAGAAACCTGGGGGGGGGGGGCGGCAAATGCACACAGTGAAATTGTCATTTAGCAAACCGAGGGTTTCAGAAATTTAATGTGTTCCCATCACACAGTTATAACTCTTACTCTGTTATAAATTAAGTGGACTCATTGCTTCTGAAAATAACTCCCAAATAATTTGTAGATCTTCTTTTGATGGATAATAGCAATCCTTGGAACAGACAAAATGCAGAACATATACTCCTTAAAAAAAGGAGCACAGTGGTTGGTAGAGAACAGCCGGAGGAATAGATGTGCTCTTAATCAGGTGTTTGTTCTGTCGGGCTCAGAGAGGAAGGATTATTTTCTGTGTTTTGCTGACTTGCACAATTCTCCTTAAGAAAAATCAAAGCAACAACAAATCAGTTTGTTAAAGCCCCACATAATAGCATCTGCTGAGTAATCTATTGCTCTTGCTACTGTGTCCAAGTCTAGGTCTGAGTCCTCATGACTCAGTAGCACCTGGGTCCCTGCTTATCATGGAGCACCTCCCCTCCCACCCCTCCCTCCAAAGCCAGAGCCCTTTGAAGGTAAGGGCTGAGCCTGCTGGCCATAGCCTCACTTCAGACGGAGGGACAGGGCTGTCTTCTGAAAGAGATTTGTAGAATTTGTGGTATTTGCTTTGAAGATTTTTTAAACAAAATGCCACAAGTAATTCATATGAATCGGGTAGATTGGTTTTTTATAATCATGTTTTCATTTTTTTATTCAGAGGCCATCATATTTAGTATTAGTATTTAAAATATTTCCTATTGCTATGCCTGCTTCTCATGGATTTACCTCCGGCTCCCCCTGTGGCTGCTGCCCAGATCTTAGAGACAGGGCCAAGGTGATCTCTCATAGGGGAATAACAAGGAGTGACATCAAATACTCAAATAATGAGGTCAGGAGAGGTTCACATCTATCATAAGTCCTCATTCTGTGTGCTCAGAAGAGCAGAGAACAAATAGAAGAAAGAACATGTTTAAGAGAGATTGGAGCAGCTGTTGAAAGCGACTTTGTATTGGGGATGGTTCGCTGTCCTTGCATAAATCTGTGTTATTGGAATACAATAGGGCTAATTCACCCTCTGCTTATGCCAGCTTCTAGAACTGCACTGTCCTAGAGAAATTAAATTTGAGCCACATGTATAATTTAAAATATTGAAGAAAACGCAGTTACCAGGCATGAACAGAAATAGGTGACATTATTTTTGATATATTTTATTTAACTCAAGATACCCCAAATATTATCATTTTAACTTGTAATTGGTATTGTCATGTAAATGACCCAATTCGGACAGGCCAAAGAAAAACGCAGGAACCATGGGTGGGTAGGATATACCTTTAATTTAGCTCAATTAAGTTGGTGAGAAAATTGGTTTGCAACTGGTGAGCAAACATGGGAGGTCCACACAAGCGGAAAGTCCTACACATTTTTATAGCCAGGGGAGCAATAGTGGCAGAGTGTCCAGCAGCTGTTACATGACCGTTATGTCACTGTGTACAGTAAAGCCTATCCAGGAAAAACATAGCACCTTCGGGCAGAACCACAAGGCAAGAAAGCTCCACCTCTTCCCATAGGTATAAACATTATCAATGAGCTATTTTATGTTCATTTTTAATAAGAAGCCTCTGAAACCCGATGTTTTACCCTTACTTTTACAATTAGCATTCTATCACAAGTATTTCTGTGTATCACTAATGCCCTTATTCAGCACCATTTCTAATGCCCACATGTTATTGCATCACAGGAAAATTCTGTAATTTTCTGCTTCTCTATATTTTGAACATGGAAGGTCTTCATTTGGGGCTACTATTATAAATAATGTGGTGCTTAGCATTTTTGTGCCAAAATATTTTCAGGTGTTTGATTATGTTTTTAAGCCGGGTTCACAGGAACGTAATTACTTTTTAAATCTCATGAAACCTAAAGCCCCAAGTTAGCATCTATATCTCTATTAACAATCTATGAAAGAGTTCATTTATGCCCACCCCACCCCACAAAAAAAAAGATGTCAACAAAGGTGTTAAAATTTTTCAAAGTTTTAAATCACTTAATACAGAAAAAAATCTGGGACAGATGATTAATGAGAGAATTCTTTTTTCCTTATTTGCCAATCACAATTAGGTAAGTACTCAGGGAGTTTGGGTGTGAAAAAGAGAGAGACCCTGGGAGATAAAGCAAGAGAGTTAGAGTCTGATGTGGGAAGCTGTGTGCCTCATCTTTTATTCCTATGGGCCAACTTCTGGGCAGGGGCAAGAGATGAAGGAACCCTCCTCCCTCTCTAAATTTGGAGATCCAACAGTAAAGGGGATGAATGCCCCCCTTGGTGGGCTTTTTGCCCTGGGAGGTACCTGTTCTCACAGAAGCATCCTTACTTCAAGGCAACCCATCAGAACAGAGATGGCTGCAAGCAGCACCTAGGCAGATGGGTCCAAGTGGACCCTCATCTGAATTTAACTGCTGTGGTGTGAGAAGAGCAAATGTTTTCCTTGATGGACACACCTTTTGGGGGCAGGGCACAATTATAAGAGGGACTTTACCTAACAAGTGCAACCAATATAACCTTGTTCTTTGTGTCCTCAATGAATTCCCAACAAGAAAAGGAAAAAGAAAAAGAAAGTGGCTTGAATGAGGCTGTGAGAGCAGGAAGGACCCATAAGTGGCCATGGCATCATGGCTGAGCCGTGCATCTTTGGACGGTAGTATAAACAGTGCAATCTGATGGGGAGATGTGGCTTCCCAACAGATACCAACTACGAGTGCTGGTTATCTGATGCTGATGGCTTCAGCATGGGCCATCATATAGCAGATCAAGACAGGAGTGGACAGTCCTTCCTACCAATCCTATACCTTGCAGGAGAAGGGGTGGAGACAATCCCCAAAGTAAGCTTTAAACCCATAATGATGAAGAGATCACTGAATTTGACAAAATTCACTTAGAATTGAGTCAGTTAGTTAAGTATTGTGTCATCAGTTGGAGGTTGGGATGGGTAAAATAGAAATTTTATCTGGTTATATTAATAGAAAAATAAAGTGACTTATCTTTTGCTAAGAAAGAAGAGGAAGTGAAATATTTATTCCTTGAGATATGCATTTCTTCTGCACTTTCAGCCAAGGCTATTTTTTTTTTCAGAAGCGAAACAACTAAAATAAATGACTGGATTGTTCAAGGGCTACAGAACTGCTTACAACCCCAGGAGGTGATTATTTTTCTTGGGAAATAGAGACAGTCACCAAACATAAGTTATTTCAGCTGTCTTTGTTTGATGTGCCATTTCAGCTCTATCAAAAGTTTCTGTGTTTCCTGAAAAATAGTTTCACTTTTCCATTTTGATGACAAAACAAATGCAGAGGAGTCTTTCAACAGGGACAGGAGACAGAAGCTTGCCGAGGCGAAGTAAGCCGGGCATGAGGCTCAGAGAAGTATCAACAGGAGAGTAATCTTTACAGATCATTGAAAATAAGCATAATTGAGAGGCCCTGCATGAATCCTGCTGGAGTTTAAAGAAGTTGTTAGTAGATATGGACGTGGCTCAACTCCATTTTCATTATTTGTTATCATTTACTCAGGTTATTCAAGTATTGGATAGCTGTTTGTGGGACAACAGGTCAACTCCTACATCATTAACTTTCTTCAAAGTACATTCAAGTTACAGATAGGAGACTGCTGTGTGTTACAACATGAGACATAGCCTACTTTTTTTTTTGCAGTTTTTGGCCAGAGCTGGGTTTGAACCCACCACTTCCAGCATATGGGGCCAGCGCCCTACTCTGTGGAGCCATAGGCACCACCCTGAAATAGCCTACTTTTTCTGTAGTTTGCTTTCAACAGAAGAGGTAACGTTGGAGGAGTTTTGGAAGAGATAGAAACATCAGAGTCTTTAGTCTAAAACTTTAAAACTTTTAGACTTAAAAGCATTCTTTATGACAAGTATTTTGTAACACCCCCTTGTCTACTCCCTACTCTAAAAATAAGTAATACATACATAACTAAAGGTGTCCCAACCATAAGTAAGAAATAAAATGAGAGTAATTTATGATAATATATATCTAATACATACATTCCCAGGTTGGATACTGCAGTCTACAAGATGTTGAATTAGCCAGAGGATTGTACTACTTATAGTGACAAATTTTTGATTTGAAAGATCAGGAGCCATTTTGTATAAGCAAAAGGAAAAATGCAAGGGGATTAGGGACAGTTAGATATCAGATCAGGAACTAGTAGGACCAATACATATTAAAACTGTGTAAAAATTCTTTGTTTTTATATGTGAAATAGGTAGGGTCTAGGCTCATTAATTATAACAAGGATTTCACCTACCTCAGTATGTCAAAGGGAATTTGGAAAGTTATGCAGAATGGAGGACAATTCTTGGTCACGCCAGACTCCACAAGCATTGAAGGACATCCATGCCTGCAAATGCCAGGAGCACTGCCCAATCCTTGAAACCAGTGGTCTCCAGCATTTTTGGCACTAGGGTCTGGTTTCATGGCAGGCAGTGTTTATGCACACGGGAGGTACAAGGGGAGTCGGGGGGGCATTCTAGTCTCCTAAGGAGAGTGCAACCTAGACCCTCACACACGCAGCATTACAGTAGGTTTCGTGCTCCTTTGAGAATCCAATGCTGCCCCTGACCTGACAGGAGGTGGAGGTCAGACAGTGATGTCAGCTATGGGGAGTGGCTGGAAATACACATGAAGCTTGGCTCCCTCGCTTGCCACTCACCTCCTGCCATGTGGCCCTGGTTCCTGCCAGGCCACAGACAGGTACTGGCCATTGGCCCTGGGGTTGTGGACTGTGGCTTGAGGCAATGAAAACTTGCCCCATACACAGCTAAATGTCTCCCAGGGGCAAACTGGAACACTGTGGAAAACCCAAATTTAAATTGGTGACTCCTCTTGTTTTTTACAGAGAAGGGTATTAAGGGCCTGTGGATTTATATTACTGGTCCAAGGTCATTCAGCTTAGAAGAGCTACACCACCTGAATTTCTTCCTCTTGCTCCCCAAAGCTTTTTAATAACACAAGGTCAAATTAAAATCCTTCTAATTTTTGTAAAAACACGACATCTTTGGAGGCTAAATTTTCACCTACAATGTAGGCTTAATTGAAGTGCACTGGGGGACCAATGGGGATGAGGGAGGTGTACCCCCACAATCACCTTCTGCTCACTCATTTTGTTTTGTTTTGTTTTTGTTTTTATTTTCTTGTTGGGGAATCATTGAGGGTACAATGAGCCAAACTGCTTGCGTTTGCTGGGTGAAGTTCTTCTCATTTGCTTACTCGTAATTCCCCCTGTTAGTTGTCATTTCCTTTGGTTCATTTATTACTCTCTCTGCCTTGGGAGAGGCTCTGTCCTAGGCTTTCCTTTTCTGCCCAGGGGTATGTGCAACCTGACGCTAGCACTGGTCATTGCCTCTCCAATATTAACTACTTAATATGTACTTTCCCTAGTGCCTTACGGTTTTATGTAGATTATATTCTTCTGCTTAATACAGCTCTCAGTAAAACACTGTTACAGCCAGTAATGTAGGCCCTTTTACAACCTGATTTATTTTCCTCCTAACATTTAAGGTAAGTGTTATTACCCTCAATTTACAAAGGAGAAAACTGGTGCTTAGAACTATTAGGGAGGGAGAGAAAGAAGAACGCTCATTCTGGGCAATTAGTAGAGCTCCAAAAGCCACATGAGAAACTACATTATCCCAAATCTAAGGAACTTGTAGGTGAGCTGGAGTTGTTCTTTTATCTCCCTCCCTGTGTCATTCCTTCTGAATCAGCTTTTTAACCTCATTTTGCTCAGCCGTTTATACAGCATTTTCTGAAAGAGGGCCCACACAACATCTATGTACGTTCGTATTTCTTGTAATATGGCTCCACACCCTAATACCTTGCTGAAGTCAGTCTTGGGAGTACTTCCAGTAACTTTTACATCTTCAAAATTTTGAGTAGTTTTGAAATTTTCCAAGATTCTGAAGCTCTTGACATAGACAACCATCCTTCCCTCTTAAATCTCTTATCTCTGGAATTCCTATACCTTTTTGTTTTCTGTATTAAGATATTTTTCCTTTAACCACATACGAAGAATCATCTTACATAACCATAGATGCCCTTTTGTCATTCTTGCTTATCATCATTTACTGGAATTAAATTGATAAACTAACTCACATAAAACTACATTCCACAAAGGATTTTTAACACCTTCTGTTGCCTCTCTCTTGAGTCATAATTTTGAATTTCTAAACATTCTCAGGAAATTCTCATCTAGTTACTGATCATATTCATATCTTAAACTAGGTATGGTCACAAAGGAAATATTTTTTTTTCTCATATGTAAGTTCTACTTCTTCAAAAAAGGCATCACCATTCTGCCAGCCTCCTGTTAGTAACTCCTTTTTCTTTGCTCTTTGTGTTCATCAAATCACTGGCTAAGTCTCACTGGTTTACCTTTTTGGGGTCTCTCAGATTTGTTTTCTCTTTTTTATTCTCACTGCCTGTGGCCTGTGTGAGCTGTTATCACAATTGTGTCCTTTTTACTCTCTACCTCCACCAAGCCATCATGCATGTTACTTACAGAGTGGTCGTTATTGTGCTTTCTAAACCTAGAATGAACCCCACGTCCTCCTCTGTGGATATATGTAGTTGAACAGTATTTTGTTGTATTAAATAATTTTTTATTTCCCTTGATTTTCTTTTCTCCTCTTTCCATCAGTTATCCAGCCCTTCACTTCTTGTCTCATGAAAGAGATGAGATACAACTGAAAACAGAAATAATCAGGGTATCTCCGTAAATGTGGTTTCTAAAAGGCAAAGTCTGGGTTCCACTCAGGACTTTCCTGCCCTGTGGTTTACCTGAATGTTGAGAATTGTGAAAGCAGCAGCAAGGCTGGTTCTACCAGTGAAGATAGGTGCTTAATTTGGGGAGACCTCCAATGGCACTTACAATCTGCCTTGTGTTGTGATTCCCTGGAAAAAAGAGAAAAAGAGACATCAGGTTATTAAAAAATTTTCTTAGTCTAAATCTTGGAAGATTAAAGGTTGTTCTAGCAATTCTACTCTGGACAGGAGGGATGAGGGCAGTGGGGGAGGTGGTGATTGGTGTGGTGGTGGCGATGGCAGTGGTGGAGGTGCTGAGAGTGTGATGGTTTGGCGGTAAGGGACGTGCATCATTTCCGAAACAGTATTACTGGGGAATGAGAAGAACTTAAAGGAGTGTGTGATGCTCTAGAGTGGAAACCTGCATTTCCCAGAGTCACCACTGTGGTTGTGAGGTGCTGGGTGTGGTCACATGTTATTAATATATTAGACCAAAATCAGCTTTGTCAAAAGAATACTGGGAACTGGCACACTGGAAAAACAACTTTTCAGTAAAGTGGACAGAAGTCTCAAGGAGCCAGTGGCCCAGTGCCTTCCCAACACCTCAGCAAGATGCAAAATATCCACTCCAGCACTCAGGGTAAGAAAAGGGGAGAAACAGAAAAACAGATTAAAATATCCTGCCAGTGTACATTGGATACTTTTTCTTCCATTCTTGAGATACTTTGCTAAGAAGTATATGTTCCAGCTCCGTTCATGTAAACATGAAAGAGGTAAAGTCTCCATCTTTCCTTAAGGCTGTGTAATATTCCATGGTGTAAATGTACCACAATTTATTAATCCATTCGTGGGTCAATGGGCACTTGGGCTTCTTCCATGACTTAGCAATTATGAATTGGGCTGCAATGAACGTTCTAGTACTCAGCACTACTATGAAGCTAATATATAGCTTTCATATGAAGGCTATAACCCAACTATAGCACAAGAATATGGGGAAAGGGGCAAGGGGGGGGAAGGGGGAGGCTGGGGTAGAGGGAGGATAATTGGTGGGGCCACACATGCGATGCATCTTTGAAGGGTACAGGCAAAACTTACTAAATGCAGAATACAAATGTTTTCATACAATAACTAAGAAAATGCCATGAAGGCTATGTTAATTAGTTTGATGAAAACATTTCAGATTGTATATGAAACCAGCACATTATACCCCTTGATTGCACTAATGTTCACAGCTATGATTAAATAAATAAATAAATAAATAAATAAAAAGATCCAACCAAAAAAATAAAATCTCCTGCCAGTGGAGCAGAGTAGGGTTCAAAGTAGAAATTAAAGAAATTCATCCATTTCATACAAAATTGAATTTTAAAACAAAAGCTCTCAAATTCAGTCCAAAGCCCTGTGGAATGAGGCTCGAGTCAACATTTTCAGGTTTTCATTCTTTGTCGTTCTCATACTTTGTTTTTTACATTTTATTTAGACTCAATCTACTCACAGTTTCCCTGGACATGTTTTCCTGCTCCTGCTCCTTTGCTGGCCCTTCTCTTTCTGGCTAGAAGTCTCTCCTCCAACATCTCTTTGCCAAAATCCTACTAGCTTTTCAACACTATTTCAAATGCCATCTGCTTCATGAAAACTTTCTGTTGTTTTCCTTCTTTAAATTCACAAGACATTTTGCACACACTTATCCACTAGCCCATGCTGAGTATGGAAGGCTAGCATGTATTTATTATATTTGGCTCTGATGGAGATACAGCAAAGCCCATCAACTTGAACATTGTCATGTGCTTATCCTCACAAATACCTATGTGTCTTATTCTCTTAATATTTACTCCATTTATAATTAATAAGCATAGTGCAAAATGGTAACCATTTTGGATGACCAATTGGCATAGGGACCCCCAAACAGCCTTCTGAGAAAACAGGAAAGAGAATAATAGTTCATCAAATGAGCCCAGACAGTGGCAAGAAACCCAGCTCTAGGGACTTAGGTATAAGAAAAATGACAGTGAAGTGTTGTACTCTGAATACCATCAGAGCATTCTCTGGAAAGCTCTTTAATAAGCCCAAGTCTTGTTCCACTCAGGACTTTCCTGCCTCGTGGTTTACCTGAATGTTGAGAATTATAAAAGCAGCAGCAAGGCAGGTTCTTCAAATCTACAAGTGAAGATAATGCTTAAATTGGGGAGACCTCCGTTGGCACTTACAATCTGCCTTGTGTTGTGATTCCCTGAGAATGTCTTGTATTTCTTTTGCTCAATTCTAAACAATTCTAAACTTGCTTAAAGTTAGAGTCCATTTGCATGTTTTACATTCTTCTTAGTAACTGACATGCAGTTAAGTGGTCAATAAATATCTATTGAATTAGATTCTTTCATAATAACACTTATTAGTTCTATTAAATATTTTTATGAATCATTAAATTTTAAAACTAATCTCAAAATGGGTTGAGACACTGGTAAGTGCCAAGAATAGACTCCAGTAATAAAAGCGTTCTTGGATTTTCTGAGATGGTCTCATTTCGTGTGTATTTTTCTTTTTGGCAATAGCACTTCATTAAATGTAAAACCACATGTACTACTATTTTTTCTTTATTTGTAAGATTTTCACACAAATAAATTCACGATTCAAACTGTGTATTAGGTGATGGTATCTTAATTGTTATACTTGAAAATATGGTTACTGTTCCTTTATAGGTGTCCAATAATATTAGTTGATCCTAAATTGACTATATTTTTAAATGTATTTGTTTTATAAAAGTAATTTGAGCAACATTCTCAATCCCTCTCTATGTGATAGAAGTTTAAATCAAAGGTGATGATTTAACACATATTTTTGGCATGGATTTTTATTAGAGGCAATTGCTTATTTAATTGCAGACTTGAGGTTGAAAACAACTATTCTGTATCTCACTGACAGTAACATAGTTCATTTCAGACATTGTTGAGTACAGCTTGTCTCTAGGAATAAAGTCCAGTTTAAGGCAGTAAATGCCAACTAGAGATATTTGTGATCTTGCTGAATTACCTGGTGCCAAATGACTTATAGACCTTTAGACTTTCCAGTTTTTAAGCATGCTCAATTTAGAAAATTTTTAGTTGTACCAAGCAATGACAAGGACCAGGATGTGACCTTTCAGTCTTGAACAGGTACATGAAAACCAATCTCGCTTCCCCTAAGAACAGACCAAATGCTTTCTTCTTTGATATTTCATGAGGTGTGAGACATTGGGGATGTTGGGGGATATCTGAGGCATTTTATAGGAAGCAACAGTTGCACTGGAGTGTGGGAGCACATATGCCTAAGTGTATGGGGGGACAGGAAGCGTAGGCTCAATGGCATACCAGTATGGTCAATTTGGAGTTCACACATGAACAAGTAGTTGATTTTTCTAGTATTTGTACATTTTATGAGGTCAGCAGCTGGGCTCATTTTATCAGATATTCTTTATTCTTTAATTTGTAAGTGATTGAGAAAAAAATTGCTGAATGGATGAAAAAGTTGCTTACCTAAAGCACGGATTCTGTGTGGATCAACAGGCCCCTTGAAACTGTGAGTGCATCAGAAGATTCAAGAAAGATTGGACAGCTTGGACAGTTGGCAATTGCAATGGCTAATTTTATGTGTTGACAGGGTCACAAAATACCCAGATATTTGATCAAATAGTGTTGTGGGAGTTTATGCAAAGGTTTTTGGATGAGGTTAACGTATTAATTGGTAAAGTTTGACCTCCATAATGTGAGTGGGCCTCATTTAATCAAGTGAAGGCCTGAGTGGAGCAAAAAGACCCAGCCTAGCCCAAATGTCCCCCACTACATGCATGGATTAATAAAATGCGGTGTGTGCATTCCATGGAGTACTACTTAGCCATAAATAAAAATTGCAATCTAGTAACTGTGTGACAACTTGATGGAACTGGGGACCGTTCTAAGTGAAACATCACAGGAATGGAGAAACAAACACATGTGCTTAATACCAGGTTGGAGCGGATTGATCAACACTTAGGTGCACATATGGAAATAAACTCGAATGAAAATCAAGCTGGGAGAGGGGAGAGGGGGACTTGGGTAAATCCATACCAATAGGGTGCAGTGCACACTGGGTGGGAGCATACATATAACCTTGACTCGCTTTGTGAAAAAAACAAAGTATGTGAATAAAACATATGTATTCCCTAATATTCTGGGGGAAAAAAGACTAATCTCTATCCCCAACCCTGATTAAGAGGTAATTCTTTGTCTGCTGGACTTTGGACTGCACCCACACCACTGGCTCTCCTGGCTCTCCAGCCTGCTGATCCACAGTGCAGATTTGGACTTGCCAGTCTATGTAAATTCATGGCCCAATTCCCTACAATAAATATCTTCCTGCATATATACACATCCTATTAGTTTTATTTCTCTGAAAAATGCTGACTAATACAGCAGCTGAGTAATTGCAGGCAAGTCCCCTAGTCTCTATGAGGCTCTCTTTCCTCATCTCTAAAAATGGAGATAGTCACATTTTCCTTTTTGATTTAGGGTTATATTTGATGGCACACATGAATCAAAAACCCTGAATGGTTATGCAAAATGACTAAAGTTAATAATTCATTTAACCCTTACAGTGATCCAGGGAGATAACATCCCATTTTATAGGCAGGAAAACTGAAGCACATGGGGATTTCAGTAACTTGGTTAAGGTTATGTGACCAGCAAACTTTGTGTCACTGAAACCAGTTGCTACTTTCCTGAGAACACTGGGAGGCTACATATCTGAGCCCACCCTGTGATTAGGTAGGGGATATATGACCAATTTCTACTTAAGAAAATGTAGGCAAAAATGATGTATGTTAATTCCAAGCCTGGTGAATAATATACTCACAAACTTTCTCATTCCCTTTTTCCCTTACCATGGCAACCTTGAGGTCAGTTTTTGATGATGGTGGACCTACAAGGCTAAAAATAAAACCTGGGTCTCAGGTTGTTGTTTAGAGAACTGCCAGCACAGCTTCCTCATCAGATACATCTACATTGCACTTTGTGTAAGTGAGTAATGATTCTCACTGAGTCAAGCAACTGAGATTTCAAGAGTTATTTGTTAGAATGACAGAGCTCAGACTATCTAATAGTGAGTTAAGGTTGGTGTTTGAATCAAGGTATTCTGGAGATTATGCTTTTGACTGGTGTGGTGTAATGCTTTTCAGCTCCTGGTGCATGGAAGATGCTTAAAAAAACATTAGTTCTGATTATTCTCGTACCTTTTGCAGGTATTCAGAATTTAAAATTAAATATATTTGGATATTTGGTTTAAGTAAAGCTAAGCAAGTTTCTTTATAGTTGGACTTCTTAATATGCTAGTGTGCATCAAGAATTTCCTAAAGAGGGTGGCACCTGTGGCTCAGTGGGTAAGGCGCCAGCCCCATATACTGAAGGTGGCGGGTTCAAACCCAGCCCTGGCCAAACTGCAACAAAAAAATAGCTGGGTGTTGTGGTGGGCGCCTGTAGTCCCAGCTACTTGGGAGGCTTAGGCAATCACCTAAACCCAAGGAGTTGGAGGTTGCTGTGAGCTGTGATGCTACAGCACTCTACTGAGGGCTAATAAGTAAGACTCTCTCTCCCTCTCTCTCTCTCTCAAAAAAAGAATTTCCTAAAGAGAGGAGAAAGTATAAAATGTTTCTTAAAATTACTTGCCCCACTGAACTTTTTCTGTGAAAAACACTTTTGGGAAACTTATTTGGAGGCAGCTTATGCAGCAAGTGCTCTGGAGTGCTCTGGGTTCAAATCCCAGCTCTTCTACTAACAGTAGTGTGATCTTGAACAAACCACTTCACCTTTTTAAACTTCCGTTTCTTCCCAGGTAAAAGGGAGATAATATTGTTAGGAGATTTAAAAAATGTTTTTAAAGTGTTCAGAATACTGACTGGAACATAGTAAATGTGCGTTTATAAGTGTGTGTGTGTGTGTGTGTGTGTGTGTGTGCGCACGCACACGTGAGAGAGGGGGAGAGAGAGTGCACTTACATGTAGTAAACTCATGAATATGTAACTTTTCTTGCCTTGTCTCCTACTTTCCTATGATGTGAGCACCTGGAAAGCCAGGAGTTCCCTTTTCAACATTTGGAACTTTGCTACCTTAATAGCTATGAATACTTATTAAGCATTTACTTGGTGCTTTTCTTAATAAATAGTGGTAGAAGGAATGAATTTAAAAATGGGTCTTACTTCATGGTGGGAGGATAAGATTTTTGTTATCTTTAAAAACACTCAAGTTCAGAAGCACTACCTTTGGTATTGTCATCAATAGAATCAGCATGACCACAATCCAACAAATCACTATAGCTAAGATTTTGACACTAAGTGCCCAGGAAAGATAAACAAACAATATTTGTTTTATTCCTTGAGTATGTTACTTATCATACTAGTAGCAATCTGGGGTAGTAGGTTTTAATTACATAATAAGCAACATAATTAGATTAAGGCTAAGTTTTCTAACATTTTCTCAAAGCTGAAATTAATGTTTTCTTAAAAGCAGTATTCTCCCTTTTATGCACCAGGGGGTGCTAATCACAAGTTCACCTTTCTGCACATAGGCCATGTGATTTCCAAACTTTTTTTTTTTGTGCTTCCTAGTTTGTCCAGATTATCTATTTAATTTATTGCTAGCAGCCCAAGAGGAGATATGTGCCAAATGTGCAATATTTTATGTTTGACTCATAAACATTTACCCCTCCTCCCCAAATCAAATATGGTTCAAGAGGAAAGGGGATAGATTTCCAGAGTTTCTAACCAAAATTTCTAATTGTTGATAAGTGAGACTTGCATTAAACAAATGCAATTGATGAAAAGCATGTTAAAGTATATTTTACAAAGCAATGAAGAAATACTATTAGTGAAAAATAAAAGGCTGAAATTAATAATAATCTACATCGTATGGAGGGAAAAGTCAAACACTGTGCCTCCCAGGAAGAGGTCAGGAGATGAGGCAAGAGTACTAGGTAGGTTTGGGCGACCCAAGAATAGTCCTTCCTAGAAATAAGGTACATGGCACCATATATGGAAGGATGTTACTGATGAGGAAGGATACGTCCACACAATATCATTTGATTTGATTCAGTGCCCGAGTTTGTTATGGGTTCATGAGAAAAATAGGCAGATTAAATATGAAAATAAAATGTTGATGCCAAGTAAGAGCCAAATGATGCCAATTGTGCTGAAGTAGGAGTTTGGGTAGATAAATGTCATGGAAGAATGGAGTTATCAAACAGCAAAGGGCCAACTTGACTTAAAAATGTTTAAAGATCCTAAATAATTCTATTTGTCCATACTGTCTTCAGCAGAGATCTACAGGTTCACTATCTTATACTGACTTCCGCTGCAGCCTGATTACTATATGGAGCGTACAGGAGGTGGAGAACATTTATATATACTTGGTGGACCTCAAAGTAGAGGATATCTGGGTTAGAGTTCTACGGAGCGGGTGAAACCCATACAGGTTATGGCTGTTGAGTATGTCTGGGGAAAAGGGGTTGCTGACACTGTGATGGACATTCTTGTATCTCAGCTCAGCATGACCATGGAAAAGAGCTCTGGGAGCCTGGGTGGAAGCAAGGACACTCTTCATGGTAACCCCTAGTGTTTGCAATGGGTTTCTCCACAAATGCTGGTGTAGGCAAAGGATTTGAAGATAACATCATGACCTCTATCCCCCCAACCTTCCTCCTGCCACACATCCCACACCCCATCACATACATTTTGGTATCATATAAGAACCACAGAACTTAAATGCAGTCAAGGATTGACTGAGATTAAGTTTCTGCTGTCTTGGCAGATGATAGCTAAAAAGAGAAACTAAATTGAGTCATTGAAATAATAAAGAAAATGATTTTCACATAAACCTGAGATTATAAACAAAGGAGTGTGCCCCTGCAATATTTATCAAAGACATGCCACCTCAAATGAACCCGGGCAATAACGAACTAATCTCCATTCTTGTTGTACGAAGTGATTTATTTTCAGCAAAACAAGATTATATGTCACATTAAATTAATGTAATTGGAATTGTGTTTATTTTGTAGTCTTTTTTTATATTTAATTTGTTTTGGTGTTATAGTTTTTTAAGTACTATAAATTATATCCGATTTTGTATTAGTTATGTGTTGAGTATCATAATACCAATAATTCCTGTCAAGATAGCAGTGTGCTAGAATATTTTTCCTTTGAAATGGGTCCAGAGTTTTTTAAGTCTGAGAAACACTGTGTAAAGACAAAAGGTGTTAAATTTCTTGGAGCGTGGAATTAAGAAGTGAGTACTTGCTTCTGTTTTTTCATCTTTGATCAGAGACTTAATACCATTAACTCTGCAAAATGATTCCAGTTAATTAAAGAAGCTGTCTTTGGATGGAAAAAGTCATCTATTCACTTTTAATCAATAGTAAGTATGCATTGCATACTTATCAGGTATCAGACCTTGTGCAAGGAACAATGAGAATACAAAGATGAACAATGCGTGGCTCCTCCATTCCAATAGGAATCCAACTGTAGGGAGATGTAGATGGTATATATACAATTAAGTGAAGAAGATAATACTGTTCTTCGGGATGAACCAATACCGCAGTGGGAAGACAGTGACTGGATCTCCCTTTGTATAAAGGAGTGCAGTGTGTTGCAAAAAATGGTTATCAATTTATCCCCTACTTGTTTCTATAGCCTTGTAATCCTCTTATGCAGGCATGGAGTCTACTTTTTTTTTTTTTTTTTTTTTTTGCAGTTTTTGGCCAGGGCTGGGTTTGAACCCACCCCCTCTGGCATATGGGGCCAGCGCCCTACTCCTTTGCTCCACCGGCGCCGCCCCGTGGAGTCTATTTTTCTACCTCTTGAATTTGGACTGGACTTGTGATTTGCTTTGGAGAAAAGAATACTTTGGAAGTGATTGCACACCTGTTCTGACTGAGTCTTGGCCTCAAGAGCCCCTATGCAGCTCCTCTCTTGTTTTGGGAACCCTGCAGGCACCATGTAAACAAGGCCAAAACAGCCTGCTAGAGCATGAGAGATCACATGGAGCAGAGACAAACTCTGCTGGCTAAGGATCCTAGACTATCCTGTCAACAGATCAGTACAGACACACAAGAATCCCAGCTGAGATCACAGAGCACAGAAAGCAGCTTAAATTGCCAGCCCAAGAAATCATGAGTTAAATAAATGGTTGCTGTTTTAAGCCAATACATTTTGGAGTGGTTTGTTTTATGGAGAATGCTAACCAACATGAGTGGTTTGTTTTCCGAAGAATGCTAACCAACATAGCAAAATGGGGAAAACTATGCCAATGAGGTAACACTAGACCAGGCACTGAGGGAAGTGGTTTCTATAGATCAAAAACAGTAGGGAAGAAAGGATGTTTCAAAGGAGGAAATATAAACAAAGACATAAGGCCTTATGCTTAGGGTATTCTCAAACAGCAAACACTGTAGATTGGGGCTGAAAGAGTTTAGATCAAGGAATACAAATGGATGAGGACGAGACCCTGAGGTTCTGTACTAGTGAAACATGGGATGAGAGTCTTGATAAGAAATAATGTAAAAGGAACAAGCAAAATGAAACAACTGTCAAAAATGTTGGAAAAGCAGAAAGGGAGGCCTCGGGAAAAGGTAACTTTTCAGGGAGTGTGTTCAACAGTGTTGAACAAGGTCAGTTAAGGAGGTGATCCCCACCATTTTGGCACCAGTGACTGGTTTTACAGAAGATGAATTTCCATGGACCAGCAGAGATGGTTTTGGGATGATTCAAGCATTTACCCCAGATAATCAGGCATTACGTTCTCAAGCAAGCAAGCTAGATCCCTCACATGGGGAATATACAGCTCGGATGAATCTCTAATGCCATGGCTGATATGAAAGGAGGTGGAGCTCAGTCGTGTGTGTGACAGTGAGCAGCTGTAAATACGGAGGAAGATTGCTTTACTTGCTGCTTACCTTCTGCTGTGAGGCCCAGTTCCTACAGGCCATGGACTGGTGCTCATCCTCTACTGAGGGGTGGGGAACACAGCGGTAAGGTGAGAACTAGAAAATTTTATTGGATTTGGCAGTGCTGAGGAAGACACCTGTGACCTCTGAAGGCTGTGCTTGGTGAAATGGGGCAGGTATTCTCCCACCAAGAAGAAAATTATCTTATGGAAAACAGATCAGAATCAGATGAGCATCCCTGGTATGTGAGAATTTTTTTGTGCAAATGCAGGATAATCTTGCACTCTTTCCCAGCTAAATGCAGACTGTGATTTTTTTCTTTCCTGCTGATCATGCAGGTGTTCTTTTTATTTTTTTCCTTCTTTATAATGAGGATGTATTGCCTGTGAGCTGTGAAAGAAGGAGTTTTCTTCCTTATTCCTCAACATTCCTATCATTTCTCAGCAATTTCAAATGCCTGGAATCATTGGAGTCTCTTGGCTTTATCAGTGGAGCTTATATAAAACATCTTTGGGAATAACTTTGAGCATGTGCGCCATGGTTTGAATGATGCTGTCCTCTTTAGAATTAATGTTTAAATTTAATCCCCAATTTGACAGCATGAAGAGGCATGGCCTTTGGGAGGTGATTAAATTACAAAGGCTCTGCCCACATGAATGGGCTTAGCACCTGATGGAAGGGCTTGAGGTTCCAAGGATGCTCTCTGGCGCTTCCACTTTCCCCACATTAAGACACAGTAGTAAGGCACCATCTTGGGAACACAGAGGAACCCTCATTAGACAAGGAACCTGCCAGCACTTTGGTCTTAGAGTTCCCAACCTCCAGAACTGTGAGAAATAAATTTATTTTTTAAATAAATTACTCAGTCTAAGGTATTTTGTTATAGCAGCACTTTGAATACTTAGACAGAAATTGGTACCAAGAAGTCAAGAAGTGAGATGTTGCTAAAAATGGAGAAGTGGCTTTGAAACTGGACAATGAGTTGAGGCCAGAGGAGTCTGGAAAAAGTTCAGATTGCTGTGAACAGAGTGTTAAGGGTGATTCTGGTGAGGGCTCAGGAGAACAGGAGAGCTGTAGTCAGAGCCTGAATCTTAGAGATTACCTAAGTGGTCATGACTAGAATGGTGGTAAAATTTAATAGTAAAGGCTTTTCTCTTTTCTTTTTTAGTAAAGGCCTTTCTGATAAGGTCTTAGATGGAAATGAGGAATATCTTATTGGAAACTAGAGGACAGGCCATCCTTATTATAAAGTAGCAAAAACTTCAATGCATTATGTCTGTCCTAATGCTTTGTAGAAATCTAAAACCTAAGAGGTGTGAACTAGTATTCTTTGGCAGAAGAAATCTCTAAGCAAAGTGTTGGAAGTGCTGTGTGATTTAACTGCTTATAGTGAAATTCAAGAAGAGAGAAACATTAAAGACAAAAGTTATAATCAAAAGAGAAGCAAAACTAAAAGAGTTGGAAAATTCTCAGCCTGACCATATAAAAAATAAGAGGTGAGTTTGGGAGAGAACACCAAGGGTGTGGCCAAGCTGTGTTTGATGGACAAGGATGTTATTATGGCTAGGCAAAAGCCAGATGCTATTCATTAAGACAATGGAAAAATGATCTTGAAAGCTTTTTGGAGATTTTTTCAGGCTGCCATTCCCATCATAGGCCTATAGTTTCAGGACCTTGAAGGCAGAGTGATTTTAAGAAAAGGGCCTAGGGCACCAGTAGGACCTCAACACTCACTGCTCAGGGGGTTTTTAAGCCTCTGATCCTTGCAGTCCAGAGCAGCAGTTGTGGCTCAAGTGGGCCCAGGTATAGCTTGGGCTGCTGCTCCAGAAAATAGAGGTCCTAAACCTTAGTAGTGTTTATGGGCAAGTGTGCAGAGTGTAAGATGCAGAGGCGTGGCCCCCTCTACCTAGATTTAAAAGGATGTGTTAGAAGGCTGTGGGGCCATGCAGTGAAGTGCTGCAAGGGCCACCATAAAGAGCCCCCCTCAGGAGAATGTCCATCATAGTCCTAGGGTCACAGCCACTGCAGAGAGCCCCCAGCAGGGCAATGCCCAGCCCTAATGGATCAGGGCTGCCCCCAAGACCCCAAACCTAGAGAACCACCAGTGTGCAGTACCAGTCTGGGAAACCCAGGCAGAGCTTGTGGCATACTCTGTGCTCTGCAAAGCTATGGTGGCAGGGTCCTGTGGAGCTTTGGGGACATAAGTTCTGCCACAGTGTGTCAGGAGGGTGGGAAAAAGAAGGTATTCCCAAGGCTTAAGATTTAATGTTTATTACTTAGGACATGTTACCCCTTTCTTATTGTGTATTTCTCCCTTTTCGAATAGAGAGGTTTATCCTATGGCCTGTGCCACAATTCTATTTTGGAAGCAGATAACTTGTTTGATTTCGCAGGCTGTGTTGGAAGGGAATTTGCTTGAGAATGAATCATACCTTGACTCTCACCCATATCTGATTTAGATGATATTTAGATGAGACTTTGGACTTAACCTTTAAAGTTGATGCTTGAATGAGTTAAGACATTTTTTTTTATCTGACTTATACCAGTAATTTAATTGAATAATTATATCATAAAATCCAAGGAACAAGCAAAATGGTTAGATGTAATAACCCCAAACAAGCTTGGGCATATCAAATTTTCAAAACAGAGAAAAAGGTGTACTCTACCAAATTACTTACATGTGATTAAA
>CAUYRH010116544.1:0-38277 GCA_963574655.1 Perodicticus potto
GCTGTCTCCCTGTGTCCCCAAGGGGAAGTTCCTGGGTAGATCCCACCTGCCAGAGATGCCTGAAGTCCTCTCTCCCCAGTCTCACCGTGCCCAGCCGCAAGGAAGCTGTTACTCGGCTGCCATCTTGCTCCGCCTCCCCTCTTTTACCATTTTTAAACATTCAAGAGTTTCAGAATGCAACTACCACCTGTTACTGAAGATTTATTTGAACTCAAACAATTTCACCTAAAAAAAATCATGATCCTGATTGATTCTGAGTTTTGAGATAAGAATATTAAATTGTTCTATAATCATACTAATTAGTATTTTTCCATTCTTAATTATGATAATTAAAGGTATATTCTAATAAATCTCCTGGTTAAATATAAAGCAAATATTTTCATATATGTAATTAAAGTATCTATCCCTTCTTTTCTAATTTGGAGAAGAAAATATCTGTATTTTCAAGACAGAAAATTAACTAAGAGTCTCTTCACTGTCAAGTTTAATGTACTGTGAAAATGGCATTTATGTAATCACTAAATTCCTACTGTTTTCACTCATGACTGTATTTCTATCTTTCAACATTTTAGGACTAAAACTATAAAAAAGTATTTGAATAAAAATATAACATTCTATAGTTAGAGAAGCTTAAGGAATATCCAGTTAAAATTCCTAGGTCTATACGCTTATAAAAATAGATTCTAGATAGAGTTAATACTTAATGCTGCTGCTCTAAATTCAAGACCCATGCTCTTTCCAGAATACCATCCTTCCCACCTCCCAAATATGAACTAAGGATGAATATCCAAAAGATGTTAAAAGACTCAGAGCACAATTTATGAGAACTTAGTCTGGTTGCCCAATTAGTCATTAAAACCAGAGGTATGTAAGTGTTGCATGATTTATGATCATGGCAAAGAAAGAAAAAAACTATATTATCAGCACAATTCTTTCCCCCATTTTCCTTTTGGTTTCATTTTTTCACCCACACACTCATAAAATAAATAAATATCTGCCTTTTAAAAAATCTCTAAAACATAACATTTTCAAAGATGAATTCATAGAAATTGGAAATTAATAGTGAGATATTCATTTATTTATCCCTAAGGATTCCTCCTTTCATTTCAACTGAAGAAAATAGGTTCCCTTTTCTCTTCTATAATATAAATAACATTGGAGCAAGATTGCATCTGTCATAGATGAAAATACCATATTTATGTCTTCATATAATCCATTCATTGCTTTATGGACCCAAAGTCCTCCAGGGAATGTCATGAATCCACGTAATGTTTCTGAGTATCACATTTTGCATTTGGATCTATGATTTAACTGACAGGTGTGTATAAACACTTGGAGTCAGGGAACTCTCTGATAACTGAATACGTGTAGAGCCCAAAGAGCAAATTCCTCTAAGGTCATACTGCCTTTTCCTTAAATCTTCTACAATCTCTTCTACATTGATCTTAAAATAGTCCACTGTCAAGGAACCTACATGTTTTTCAAATTTATATTGTTTTGTATTTTTTTATTTGCCATCACATTTTTAGTAAACTCATCATGATAAAAATGCTATAATTTGGCTTGGCGCCTGTGGCTCCGCGGGCTAAGGCGCCCGTCACGTACACCTGAGCTGGCGGGTTTGAATCCAGCCCAGGCCCGCCAAACAACAATGATGGCTGCAACCAAAAAAAAAAAAAATGCTATAATTTTTATAAAGGAATAAAACTACCAAACGCTACAATTTTGAAACATATTATCCAACAACAATGAATAGAAAATTCCAGTATTTTTCTGTTTACTTTGGATAACAACTGTAGGAATTATGCAATAGCTCTATATTAAACATCACTTTTTTTTTTTAATTGTTGGGGATTCATTGAGGGTACAAGAAACCATGTTACACTAGTTGCATTTGTTGGGTAAACTCCCTCTTACAATCGAGTT
The DNA here is from genome assembly GCA_963574655.1 of Perodicticus potto. NCBI lineage: Eukaryota > Metazoa > Chordata > Mammalia > Primates > Lorisidae > Perodicticus > Perodicticus potto. Next base: position 1,927 of record CAUYRH010116544.1, read on the forward strand.
TTGTCCCCCAAAGGTGTGACACACACCAAGACCCCAAGACTCCACCCCCACCTCCTTCCCTCTCTCAGCTCTTCCTTTCCCCACCCCTCCCTCATTCTTTCTCTCTCTGTTCTCCCCTTCCCTCACCCCCATCATGTCAATAATTGTCATCCCATGTACTCAAGTTTGATATGAGGACAATTAAACATCAACTTTTAACATGAAAAAACTGTTGGAATATCTCATTACACAATTGCAGGAAAAAATGCTGAAAAGAAACTTTGCATATATATGTTTCTCTTTAACATTATTCAATATACCTTTAACAATCTCTGTCCCATCAGTAACACACTCTCCTAAGCTCACTTACAGCCTCTCTTCCTGATCCCTCCCTCTTTTTGGCTTACCTAGAACTTGGTCATTCCTTAAGGTCACTGCCTCTCTTGTATTACTCTCAAAATAATGACTCTTCTTTCCTTCATGTCCAATATGTTACAAAGATAGGATCTTGTTAGAATTTTCCTTCCGTTTATACATCTTTGCTTTAAAGTAAATGACCCGGGACTAACTCATCCACCCATATTTTTTTTCATTTCATTCCTTCATGAGCAAAGGAAATGATAAACTAAGTGAAGAGACAATCTACAAAATGGAAGAGAAAATTTGCAAACTATACATTTGAATGAGGTTAATATCCAAAATTTATAAAGAATTCATTTAGTAAAAACAATAACAACAAAAATTCAACAGTTAAAAATGGGTAAAAGACCCAAATAGACTTTTCTCAAAAGGAGACATACAAACAGCTATAAGGTATATGAAAAACTGCTCAACATCTCTAAACATAAGGAAAATCACAATCACAGTGAACTATCACCTCACCTTAGTCAGAATGGCTTTTATCAAAAAGTCAAGAAGTAGCAAGTGTTGGCAAAGGTATGGAGAAAACAAGTCCCTAATACACTGTTAGGAATATAAATTAGTATGACTAATATGAACAAACATTATGAAGGTTCTTTAAAATATTAAAAATAGAACTACCATATGATTAGCAATCCCATTATTGGGTATAGCCATCTCTTGGCATATGTGGGGAATTGGTTCCAGGACCCCTGCTTATAGTGAAATTTGTGCATACTGAAGTCCCACAGTTGGCTCTGTGGAACCCATTTATATGAAATCAGCCTCCATATATGTAGATGTCACATACCACAAATGCGGTATTTACAACCACATTTGGTTAAAAAAATCCACATATAGGTGGACCCATATTTTTCATGGGTCAACTTTATAACCAAAGGAAATGAAATCACTGTGTCAATGAGATATCTGCACTTCCTTGTTTACCTGAACACTATTCATAATAGCCACATATGGAATCAACCTAAGTATCTGTAAAGGAAAATGAAAATATTAGGTCTCCCCAGCATAACTTTTATTTTTTTGATTTTTTTTTATTAAATCATAGTGGTGTACATTAATGCAATTATGGGGTATGATGTTCTGGTTTTATATACAATTTGAAATAATTTCATCAGACTGGTTAACATAGGCTTTGCTGCATTTTCTTAGTTATTATGTTAAGATATTTATACTCTACACTTAGTAGATTTAACATGTACCCTTGTAGAATGCACTACAGGTGTGGTCCTACCAATTACCTCCCTCCACTGATCCTACACCCTCCCCTTCTCTCCCTCTCTTCTTCCCCATTCATATTGGGCAGTAGTTGGGTTTTAGCTTTCATATGGAAGTGTGGGTGCTTATATATTGGTTTCATATTAGGCCTGAGTACATTGAATACTTTCTCTTCCATTCTGGAGATAGTTTGCTAGGAAGAATATGTTCCAGCTCCATCCATGTAAACACAAAAGAGTAAAGTCTCCACCTTTTTTTAAGGCTGCATAATATTCTGTGGTGTACATATACCACAATTTATTAATCCATTCATAGGTCAATGGACTCTTGGGCTTATTCCATACTTAGCAATTATGAATTGGGCTGCAATAAACATTCTGGTGCAAATATGTTTGTTATAAAGTGATTTTAGGTCTTCTGGATATATACCTAGTAGAGGAATTGTAGGATCAAATGGCAGGTCTATTTTTTGATCCCTCAATGGTCTCCAAACTTCTTTCCAAAAGGAATGTATTAGTTTGCATTCCCACCAGCAGTGCAGAAGTGTTCCCTTTTCTTCACATCCACACCAACATCTATAGTTTTGGGATTGTGTGATGTGGCCTAATCTTACTGGAGTTAGATGATATCTCAAAGTGGTTTTGATTTGCATTTCTCTGATTATTAAGGATGATGAACATTTCGTCTTGTGTCTGTAGGCCATGAACCTGTCTTCTTCAGAAAAGTTACTATTCAAGTGTTTTTCCCACACTGAGATGGGATTACTTGTTCTTTTCTTGCTAATACATTTGAGTTCTCTGTGGACTCTGGTTATTAAACCTTGTTACAGACATAATCTGCAAATATCTTCTCCCATTCTGAGGGGTGTCCAAGCCTGGAGGCTGAGTTATGCAACATCCCCTCTTAAATGAATATCTGTTATTAAAATTATGCAATAGCCATATTTTAACATAGGGTAAAAGCCCTCAGGCACCTATGAAGCACTACCCCCATGGATTGTTTATAGTGAAAATCCTTCCTGGCCTCCCGGAAGCAAGGACATGGAAAATTATAACTTTTGATCTGCAGGTTGAGTCTAGCTCCTAAAACTAGAGTCAGTTGGATTCAATACTAATAATGTTGACTGCAGGTTTGTCTTCCCAGGTACACACAGAGACAAGACATAATAGTCCTCCACCTACCCAGGGAAATCTGCATAAGTGACTCTTCCCTTCACTCCCTTTTTCTCTTCTAACATTCATTTCATCTTATGTAAAATATAGATTTCCCAGGTCTCATGAGAATGTAACCATTTCTTCTCAGTACTCACCTCCCTTACTCTCTCTCTATCTCTTATCTTATTCTTTCTGTATGCTCTATCTCCCTTAAAACCTGAGCTGCCAAGTCCCCCTTTGGAAAAACAACTACAGATTTGTCTGTGGTTCATGTTTTTCACAAGTAGATCCTCAACTTTGGCTTAGTAAACTTCCATTTATTGAGATATCTCCCTCAGTCACTTATTTTGGATTGTTGTGTCCATCAACAGATGAATGGATAGAGAAAATATGGTATGTCTACATAGTGGAATACTCTTCAGCCATAAATAAAAAGTAAAATCAGGCCATGTGTGGTGGCTCCCACCTGTAATCCTAGCACTCTGAGAGAACCAGGCAAGTGGATTGCTTGAGCTCAGAAGTTCAAGACCAGCCGTTGCAAGAGTAAAACTCCATCTCTCCTAAAAATAGAAAAGGGAGCAGGGTGTTGTGGTGGGTGCATGTGGTCCCAGCTATTCAGGAGGCTGAGTCAAGAGGTTGCATCTAGAAGTTTGGGTTACTGTGAACTATGGCACCATGGAACTCTACTGTCTCAACAACAAAAAAAAAAACACATAAAATAAAATAAAAATGTTTAAAAAAGAGTAAAATCCTATGATTTGAGACAACATGGATAAGCCTGGAGACATTATGTTAAGTGAAAGAAGGCAAGTATGGAAAGACAAATACCATATGACTTCCCTCTTATGTGGAATTTCAGAAAGTTGATCTCATAAATAGAGAATATAATGGTGGTTATTAGAGGCTAGGTGTTTGGAGAAAAAATGGGAAGAGTTTTGGTCATGGATACATAATTGTAATTAGGTAAGGGTTAAGATCTATTGCACAGCAACTGATTATAGTTAACGACAATATATTGTATTCTTGAGAAAATTTATGCACTAACACCATAAAAGTGATAATTAGGTGACATGTTGCATTTGTTACATAGCTAGATTTAACCATTCCACAATGTATATATACATATATTTCAAAATAGCCTGTGGTGCATGACAAAGACATACAATGTTATCTATCAATTTAAATACCCATATGCGTGTATGTGTGTGTATATATACATATGTGTATATATATATATATATATAAATTATTTTGTCTTGAAAACGTTGAATTTTCAGAAAAGTTACAAGAATATTACAGCATTTTACCTCATTTATTTCTTCTGTCTCTCTCTGAAACATTTGAGAGTAAACTGTATACATCATGACCATTTCCATAACTAAGCCTAGTAGAGAGCTTTCAAAAGAATCTAATTTTGATGATATCTTGATTTTGAACTTCCAGTCTTTAGGTTTTTGATAAATTTCTATTGTTTGAGCCACCCAGTTTGTGGCAACCCCAGCAATGCAATATACTTTATATTTAAATAAATGCCCATGTCCTATTTAACCAAAGATGAGGAAAAAAAAAAAAAAACACTGGAATTAAATGTCTTAGTTTTTCCTGTGGGTAAAATGCAAATGCATAATGAAGCTCTACCCATCATATGATCCTATATGAGATTTTGGTTTAGAGGCAGGAGGGAGGTGCATGAGAATGGGCAGGCACTCTCAAAGTCCACCACATAGAGCAATTTTGTTTTACCAGGCAGTGGTGGTTATCAGGTAGTCAAAAGCAGCAAGAGTTAGGCAATATTTGAGTTTCTACAAAAGTAAAATATTTGACACCTATAAGGCAAACTGTAAAATCTAGTGCTTGGTGAGATTTATGATAAAAGTCTTTTTCAGGCAGGCCAGTTCAGCAGCTTGTAGAATGCTCCTGGAAGCTTAGTCTTGAGCATATTCTTTATTCTTTTCTCAACAAATATATACTTAATAAACACCATTCTCTGTTAAAAAACAGCCAGAATCTAAGTAAAATCAAGTAAGCCTGGTTCCAAAACTTTCTCCAACAATTTTGTGTGGCCTAGGAGCAGAAAAAGAGAAAGCAGATGATTAGGGTGATTTACATAAATTCAATATGTTAATTATTCATTCTTATTTAGTTAGTAAAGCAAAGCTAAGAAAATCCACCTGAAAAAATATCCTAGCAACAATTTTATATTTTTTTAACTAATAAAAACCTTTCAGCAGGTGTAATTTAGGAAGAAGATATGTTCACCTTTTAGTTTATCACTATAATGTGGTATTTCCATTGGTTTCTAGCTTTCATCTGATCTTTAATCTCATATAGGGTGGCCATAAATTTCATGTACAATTTAAAATAGACAATTGCACACAAACTTTATGGTTACCCTATATGCTACATTTTATAGTAACAGTGATCATAGTATATAAGATTTTATTCTCTACTTGTATACTTGGATCCCAAGATAAAACAGATAGCACACTCTAATTAGATAATTTGAGAAAAGTTTAATAAGGGAACAATTTATAAAGATGTGGGGGTGCAGGGAAACCAAGGAGGTGATACAGAATCCCAGGGGTACCAACAGGGTGCTGTTCCCATCTCCAGGACCAAAGAGGTAATAACTCTTCAACTCAATGATGGACAGTGGTCTGCTCAGAGACTTGTGCAGCAGACACCATACAGCTCTCAGTGACCCAGCAAAGAGGGAATTTAATGCCCAGGCCTCACACCCTTCCTTCTTTCTGATTTCCTGCCAATTTCTCACTGTCATAACCAGAGGGTAAAACTACCTGATGATGAAGTTCAAGCAGGTCAGTCTCCTGTGACACCAATCAAAGTGGATCTGGAAAGCAAAATATGTGTGTGTGTACAGAATATATATATTCTGAGAATAAATATATATAAATATATATATCATGAGAATAAATATATATATTTAAATATATATATTCAGAGAATAAATATATATAAATATATATATATATATATATATATATAAAACAGTACCTATTTGTGTAATATTTTATCAAGATAGCATAGCATTTTTGGCTTAATAGTTCTTCTATTTAGAGCTTTCATATTTTTTCCTGTTAAATGAGTAATAAATAAATGAGTAACATTTTTATGAACATCTTGGCTCATAACTTGGTTCTCAACTGCTTAATTGAAAATAAACGACATCAAAAACTGTATGATTGCTTCTCAGGAAAACAGTAGTTTAATATGAGGAATATCAGTTGTCCTAATTTGTGTTTCTACATCATTTTCAGTGTTTGAGCTGTAATTTATTAAAAAACATTAAACTTACATATGGCAAAATGTTTTAAGAGTTCTTAGAATATATATGTTATATAGGAAGTATGCACAAAATCAGAGAAAGTAGAAACTAAAATTTTTTTTTATGAAATGAATAAACTCAGGCTTTGTCAGTTTAATGGTTTGCCTACAAGTCATGTGGCCTTTTAAAACAGAATAAATTTTGGGAAGAAATTACCAATGTTTAGGGTATGAGCTGAGCTACTTCAATAAGGCATTACTTATGACAAAACTTTATTTGTTCAAAAATCCACTTGACTTTATTCCCCACACAGCCCACAGGTAGAGCAGGGGAAGAGAACAGCAACCAACTTCCATTTAGAAACTGTGAAAAGAGATTATATCTATCACTTCTACTCGTGTTCCATTAACCAGCTCTTAATAATATATTTTAACCTACATTTAAGGATGGTTAGGAAATGTATTCTACTTTACCATTAATACTCTACCAGTTAAATTTCTACTAGTAAAGGAGGAGGGTAGAATGGATATTAATTACAATTAGTCATCACTTCTCTGGTGTCCTCCAACTTTGCACATATCAATATACACCTTTGTTGTATATATTCAACATGCTCATCCCTTCCCCATGATTCTACAGAGTTCTTAGAATATATATGTTATATAGGAACAAAAGATATTTGTGTCAGGGTGAATCACAGTATTCAAGAAGTGGCTATCAGTGGTCCTGTGATTTATAAAATCAAAGATATACATACATCACATACCTGCTCAACATATGATGACGTGGTAGAAACAAATAACTACCCACCTTCATTGTCATTACACTTGAAGAATTTAGGAATTTTCTCCTTTATATCTTCCTTGATCCAACTGTCATTTAACATAATGTTGTTTGATTTCCAAGACTTTCGTAGGGATGAAAATTTTTGTTGGAGTAGAGTTCTACCTTTATCGTCTTGTGGTCTGAGAAAATACAAGGTATAATTTCAATTGTTTTAATTTTGTTGAGGTTTGATTTTTCCTAGGATATGATCTATGTTGGAATATGTTTCATGGGCTTTCAAGAAGAATGTATATTCCTTAGCTTTGGGATGGTGTGTTCTGTAAATGTCTATTAAGATCTTTTGTTCGAGGGTCAACTTTAAGCCCCTTGCATCTTTGTTTGGTTTCAGTCTAGAGGATTTTTCTAGTTCTGCCAGAGAGATGTTAAAGTCCTCTGCTATGATGGTGTTGTAGGATATATTGCTCAGACCAATCAAGGTCTATTTCATGCCTCTAGGAGCATTAAAGTTGGGTGCATAAATATTGAAATGCCCTCTTGTATTGTTCCCTTGATCAGGATGAAGTTACCATATTTATCTTTCTTAAATTTAGTTGCTTTAAATTCACTTGTACCTGAAAATAATATTGAAACTTCTCCTTTTTTCAGTTTTCCATTTTCCTGAAATACTGCTTTTCAGCACTTCACCCTATGTCTAGATTTGTCCTTCAATGTGAGGTATGTTTCCTAGAGACAAAACATGGATGGCTTGTGCTTTGTTATCCAATCAGCTAGCCTGTGCCACTTCAGTTGTGAATTCAAGCCATTAAAATTTTATTGAGAGGATTGATAAGTCTGTTGGAGTTATATTCATCTTATTTTCTGAAAATCTCTTGCTTAGTTTTATCCTTTGCACCACTGTGGAAGCTAGGGTTTGTACTTTACTTTCTGGGTGTTTAGTTTGTTGGTGGTCCATTGTGATAGTCAACGTGGAGAATAGGTGGAAGTATTTCCTGTAGAGCTGGTCTTATTGTGGTGAATTTTTTCAAAGTTTACATGTCACTTAAAAATTTGATTTCTCCATTGATTTTGAATCTTAGGTTAGCAGAATTACAGAATTATGGGCTGAATATTGTTTTGTTTAAGCAAGTTAAAGGTAAATGATCATTCTTTTCTGGCTTGGAAAGTTTCAGCTGAAAAGTCTGCTGTCACCTGAAGGATATGCCCATGTAGGTCAATTGGCATTTACCCCTGCTTGCTTGCAGAATTTTCTCTTTCATCTTGACTTTGGACAAGTTCATTACACTATGTCTTGGGGGTGCTCTGTTTAGTTGACACAACTTGGTGTTTGATATCCCTTTAAAAGGAGTGTTTCTGAATTTTTAGTGAAACTTGGGAAATTTTTGTTTATATATCCTCCATTACTGCTTCCATTCCTTTAGGACATTCTTCTTCCCCTTTAGGGATCCCTGTCATCCATATATTTGAACACTTTGTGAAGTCCTGTAAGTGTGTGAGTGAATGTTCTGCTTTCTTTCTCTTCTTTTCTGCCTCTCTAACTAGCTCAAGAGCTGTATCCTCTAGCTCTGATAACTTTTCTTCTCTATGGTCTATGGATTATTCATAGATTAGACGACAGAGAAGAAAAAATTCTACTGAATTTTTAATTCCTTGATTGACTCCTTCAATTCCTTAAGCTCCATATCTTTTCAATATTCCTCATATGTTTCATCCATTTTTGGTTCCATTTTTCTACTTTTTCATTATTTCTGTTTATTGCCTTTAACATTTACATCTTAAATTCCCTTTGTGGAATTTCCTTCACTTCTTTGTATGTGGAATCCTCTTTGGTAGCTGGCTTATTATCCGTTGGGGGGAGTTGATCTGTTTTGGTTTTTCATGTTGTCAGAATAATTCTGTTGTGTCCTCCTCATTTGTGTTTTTTTATTATTAACTATTCTCCTATTTTTCCTTCTCACTATCTCCTTCACTTTAAATTACCTTTTCTCAGAGCTTAAGTTTTGAGGTAGTCTTTGGCATAAGACCAAAAGTAAAAGAAAGGTAAAGAACAAGAAGGGAGAAAGAAAAGTTAAAAAAGAAGGAGGAGAAGGAGAAGGAGAAGAAGAAGGAGGAGGAGGAGGGAGATAAAAGAAAAGAAAGAGAGTGACAAGAAAAATGATGTTTGTCAGCAGGGTGCTGGACCACCACTGCAACTCTAGAACTTTATGGAGGTTGGGGCTCATGGTTCTTGAAGTCAGGATCTCCTTACATGCCTCACCAAAAGGAAGGCTCCATCCCATCAAATATGAAAAAGAGAAAAAAAATACCCCAAAATAAATTAAAAATTCAGAATTATGTTGCAGTAGAGAACTGCCAATATTGACTTTCCAGAGGCCAAAGCTAAAAGGATACCACAGACCATAGGCCTGTGGCCTCCTTGAGCCAGACCAATGACATGTTCCCAGCCCCCCAGCCAATTTAATACTACTACCTATCCAGCACTCAGAGAAATGAAAAAAAATTAAAAATAGATAAAGAAAATTAAAGATACAATTATATAAGATAATAAAAAGGGATATCTTAGCTGTTCCATGAGAAATTGATGTGGGAAAGAAAAGTAGAGAAATCTCTACCAAAAGCAAGATGAAAGGAGAGAAATTTTTAAAAAAGAGAGAATAATGGGACAGAAAAACTGTAACAACAATGAAGAAGCCCTTGCTATTGAAGAAAATAGAAATGAAGATAAAAATAGAACTAATCAAAAAAAGAAAAGAAAAGAAATACGTGTTTGTGTGTGAGTGTGTGTTTATAATTACATATATATGTATATATTGTAATATATTGCCTGGGCACCAGGTACCACTGTAGTATTAGGAGATAAAGAACATACCCTATTTTGCTGTGAAAAATTACGGCCAGAAAGCACTCTCTACTTGCAGAGAAGGAGATTGGATCCTGTCTTCCTAACTTAGATCCCCTCAACCAGGGCCTAGTTGCTTCATCAGCCTTTTGTCTCGCCAGAACTGAGGTCCTAAAGTTCTCGCCATGTTCCTGAGGAGGCATGTCTACAGGGACCCCAACAATAATTCCTGGGACTGCTCAGCCAACCCCACAGGTGGATCCCTAAGCATAGCAGGCACACTAGACCCAGCTGTGCACGAGGACTCTGTGAACTGTTTATCCCATACAGCCTTCCCATAATGGCAGTGCCCAGCTAGCAGCAAAGCTGATGGGAAATCCACCCTTTCACTGGTATTCAATCTTGGGTGCTGGGCACTATTCAAGTCACTCACTCATTTAAGCCCTCCATCACCACTCTAGGAAGAATATTAGCCCCCAATAAAAAAACTACAGGACAGGCCTGTCTTGTTCCCAGTCTTTCGTTGGTGGGCTGGCAGACTGGTCCCTGCCCATTCCCAAACATTTGCCTTCTGTGCTGGTTGTCCTCAGCTCCATACCTCCTCACTGGCTCCTATAGTCCATTACTATTTTACTGTGCCACCAGAGTGATGTCCCTGGGTATGTTCCCTCAGCCAGAGGTGGTTGGAGTTAGTTTCCCCTGCCTCACCATGAATGGCTACTAGAGAGATGTTTCTATTCCTCCATCTTCTATTTTTTTAATTTTTAATTTTCTATTATTGTGGGTTTGGTAGCACACCAAAGGGATTATAATCAACAATAAATATGAGTATAGTTTAAGATACTCCCTTTTCTTTTTTTTTTTCTTAAGTCATATATACATAGATAATGAATACATTCATGCATTTATGGGATTCAATGTGTTGATTATTTGTACAAATTGAAGTGGTTACATCCTAGTAATTAATATAGCTTTCACCTCATTTACTTAATCACAATGTTAAGACATTCATGTTCTATACTTGATAGATTTGACTTGTATCCTTGCATATGCTCCGTAGGTGTGGTCCCACCATTAACTCTCCCTCTATCGAACCATCCCACACTCCTCTATCCCCTTCCTCTTTCCTCCTTCATCTGGGGCTTTAGTCATGATTCATCTTTCATATGAAAGTGTGAATGATTATAAATTGGTTTCATAGTAGCACTGAGTACATTGGATATCTTTTTTTCCATTCCTGAGATACTTTACTAAGAAGAATATTTTCCAGTTCCATCCATGTAAACATAAAAGAGGTAAAGTCTCCATCTTTTTTAATGCTGCATAGTATTCCATGGTACAGATATACCATAATATATTAATCCATTCATGGGTCAATGGGCACTTGGGCTTCTTCCATGACTTGGCAATTACGAATTGAGCTGCAATGAACAATCTAGTGCAGATATCTTTGTTGCCAAGTGATTTTTGGTCTTTTGGATATACACCTAGCAGAAGAATTGCAGGATCGGATGGCAGGTCTATATTTAGATCTCTGAGTATTCTCCAAACTCCAAAAGCATAGTAGCTTGCATTTCCACCAGCAGTGCAGAAGTGTTCCCTTTTCTCCACATCCACACGCACAATCTAGAGACACATGAAAAAAATGCTCATCACATTTAATTATCAGAGAAATGTAAAGCAAAACCACTTTGAGATATTATCTAACTCCAGTAAGAGTAGCCCACATCACAAGATACTCCCTTTTCTTTAGAAAATTACTCTTTGACAATCAAATTGCCCATAACCTGGCAAGTGATAAGAAAAAGCAAATATTACATTTCCATCCATTCCTCTTTATCAAACCAACATGGTCTGTTTCTACCCCAGATAGAATTATGAATTGAAATACCATTCTTGTGGGCCCTCTCGGATACTGATTTTTGTTATTAAAAACAAAAACTAAAACTATAAAACAACAACGAAAACAAAACCTTCCTGAAAAAAAATTCTTCGCTTCATATTATGAGATGAATGCATATTATTATTCCAAGGGCAGAGAATTCTCCATTAGAAAGGCTTTGTTCCCTTCCATCTTTGGTTGCAAAGTAGCAATTGATTACCTAAATCTGTTTGTTTGTTTGTTTTTAAGTAACTTACTATAAATAGAAAGAATTGGCTAAAGTACACCAAAATTTTGATTTTATTGTAGCCACTTATACTAGATATGCAATTCCAGTAAAGATAGGGTCTACATCTAAAATTATCATACATAGCTGTCTTGTTAGATTTTGCCCCAATATACCAAGAATCACCAGATTTCCAGCCTTCAGTATACGAGGTTGGACAATGAGATTCCTGAACTCATCCAAGAAAAAGTGCTACATAACTTATTGTTGACTACCACTATGGTCACCAGATTGCCAAGGGGAGTACTTCAAAGGTGACCCTACTGAAATTTAGCAATGAGGTACATAACACTTTTTCTAGGATGAGATTACAAACTTAATTGTCTGAACTTGTATGTCCCTTTGCCTTCCACCACCTATGGCAAAGCCAGTTAGAAACATCTGTTTTGTGTTTTATTATGAGATTAATCCCCATGCATGTTTATCCCCCCTTTTGTGTTTATTATGAGATTAATCCGAATTTTCAAGTTATACTGGTTACACAGCAATAGAGACATAATAAAATATATGATTTAGATGATAAAGAAGGACATATTTTCTCTCATTTTACTGTACAGAAGGCCTGGTCCAGTGCAAATAGAATTACTCTGTGATCCTCAATATGTGGCTTTGCTATCTGGATCCAAAGCAACTGTTCAACTTATATCCATTTTTCCACCTAGAAAAAAGGAAACAAATAAAAAAAAGAAAGGAAGTAGAACAGAAGCACCTTCCTTTAGAAAGGTGGGGCTTTGTGTATTTCAATTCAGTTTACATTATTTTGCCTGGAAATTAATCATATTGCTATACTTAACTAAAAGGAAGGCAGGGAAATGTAGTTTGTCCAGGCAGCTCAGGAGGTTTTAGCACTAAGATAGAAGAGAGTAACTGGTGGAGAGAATGGGAAGCTGCCATATTCTTCTGCAATGTTCTTTTCACTTAACTTACCTTAATAAATTGCCTTACTTTTTAGAAATAAAAAATGACAGGAGACTTGAGTGCCAAGATTGAATAATAAAAGTTAGTTCTGTGGGGCAGGGTATGAAAAGATATTTATTTCTAGGTTTTTCCTTAGGTCAAAATAGCTGAGAACCAAGATACTGAATTATAGATCTGGAAGAAATTTTCAGACATCATCTCTAAACCACCCTGGGAAAAATGTTAGTCAAATTTAGCCTTCTTAGATCATTGAAGGATATCTCTAGCTTCTTTCTGCAATATCTTCTACCATTTAATTTTAGAGAAGAGCCATGAGGTACCATTCCCCAACCCCCATTCTCACATTTCTCCACAGGACAATGTAGTGGTAGGCAGAGAGCCTGTCTGCTTGGGTTCAAATCCAAGAAATTCCAGCTCTGTCCTTTACTAATTTAGTGACCATAGAGAATAACTAATTTTTTAAACCTCTGTTTCATAGTTTATAAAAGGTGGGCCATATTTGAACCCACTTGGTCAAGGTATTAAGAAGATTAGACAGTTTAAACATGAATAAAGTGTTTGAAGCAGTTGGTCAATTCTCAGTGTAGAACAGCTATTATTATCTCATTGTATCTTTTCTCAGGTTGAGAGATTATCCTAAAGGAAAAAAATATTAGTCTCTTAAAAAGTGGCTAAATTATGTTAATTATGACTGAAATTGATCAGACACCATGAACTCACATTATTTTGTATTGATCAATTGTCTGAAATTAATCAGACACCATGAACTCACATTATTTTGTATTGTTAAATACAAATTAATAGCATAAATAAGATGAAATGGTAAACTACTTAAAAGTGAAAGCCCAACACATCTTTTCAAGTACCACCTTAATGTGAGATTTTGCATTAAACATAAAACTATGCTAATTACCGAATAACTCTTTTCTGTTTGTTAAAGCACTTTAATAGTACCTAAAATTACATCTCAGGTCCATGCTTTTGCTTTTCCAAACTAATACAAAATGAAATTAATAAAAAAAATACTTTTTTCCTGATTATAAGGATAACATACACTGTCACAGAAAATAACAAGAAATACAGAGAAATATAAAAATGAAAATAAAGTTATTTGGAATTTTATCACCATAACATGAATACTACTTATCATTTTGGGGATATTTTTCTAGATGCTTCTTTTAAACAGACCATACATTTAAAAAGAAATAAGGCCTTTATGGTAACAACAGGCAATTCTGTCTGTAGTTAATGATTTTAAGATCTACTCAAAATTATTAAAATAATTATGCCAAAGACCTGAAATTTAAAACTTCAAGTAAAATTTTGAGAATATATAAAGATGACTGTTGTATAAGATGAGAACTGTGAGTCTGAGGTTTTCGTTCCTTGGGAGCTTCACAAACCACTCAACCTTCTCAAACTAGGTGGTGGAGAACCACAGGCTTAGCAACTGAATGTGGAGGATGACAGAGAACAAAATAGCACATTATCTAGATATATCAGAGAAAAATCTTAAGAGCAAAACAGCCACAGAAGGGCTGAAATCTAAAAATCTAAATATAAAGTCTGCTTAAATTCTGGCTGTATGTAAACCACACAGAAGCAAGGAAAAGCATGGAAATGCAACTAAAAAATAGGTAGAATCTAAAGGAAGATCTACCTTTAAAGTAAAAACTAGCTTGTGATGTGATTTGAGAGTATACTAACCTTTGACTGAATGCATTCCTCATTCCATTTATATCTCTGAAAGGGAAAAAGCAATGCCTTACTGGCTCAAAGGATAAAACTCAGGGCTGGAAAAGAGACTGGGAAATTTACACTTACCATATGGCCCAGCAATTCATCCAAAAGACATGAAAATTTATGCCCCAGCAAAGACTTATAAATAAATGTTCACTGGAACTTTATTCATAAGAGCCCCCAAATGAGAGCAACTTAAATAGCCAACAACAAGAAAAGCAGATTATGTAATTTTCTAAAATTAAATATCATTCAGAAATAAAAAGGTAAAGCATGAATATATAGAACAACATAGATGAAGAGAGCCAAGTACAAAGACTACATACTGTATGATTCCATTTATTTTATATCCTAGGAAAAGAGAAATTGCAGGAACACAGTGAATATCAGCAGGAGCTTTGGGCTGGGTACAGGGGAGGAGATGACTTCAGGTGACCTGGGAAACTTTTGGAATAATGAAAATGTTACATACATAGATCTTGTGCCAAAACTCAACTTGTATGTTCAAAAGTGCTATATTTCATTGTATGAAAATGATTTCCCAATAAAGCTGTTAAAATAATATCTAGTAATGCTCATCTACCTTACAATTCATGTCCCATCCCCCCCCCAAATTGCTTCTTATATAATATATTGATCAGAATCTTCTGATGAAAATGGACGTTTGAAAAACAGAATGACCCCTCAACTTCTCCCCAAAATCTTTGGTCATCCAAGGATTTTACTTGATACAACCCCTGGAGAAATAAAATGAAGCTAGAAGTGCTAGATAAAGAGAATTTGACCTGATTTTAAAATAGTAAACATCTTCATAGTAAAATTTGATCCCAATATTAGTATAAAAGTATTCATTCTTTCACCATTAAGTATATTATCTGCACTTGCCTTGTAGATGCCTGTTGTAGTCAGAAACTTAGGTCTCCAAAAATATTCCGCCACAATCTTCAAAACTTTTGAGTATGATGTACTATCATGTCTATAAATATATTACATTGCATGGCAAAAAGGATTTTGCAGATACAACTAGGATTATTAATCTATTAATATATTACTAGATATAAAATAATATCTAGTAGTGCTCAGCCACCTTACAATTCAGGTCCCACCCCCTAAAAATTGCTTCTGATATAATATATTGAATATAGGTGTATACACACACATACTTGATTATGAGTGGGCCTTTCTGTTTGAAAGATTTGGGAATTTTTATTTCTCATTGAGTGAACATCAATAACATTGTCCATCTGTTCTCGCATGCTGCCAACTTTGTCTATTATAGCCCTTAGTATATTAACCATGGTTGTTTTAAATTCCTGGTCTGATAATTCCAACATCCCTGCCATATCTGAGTCTGGATTTGTTGCTTATTCTGTCTTCTCAAACTATGTGTTATGCCTTTTAGTGTGCCTTGTAATTTTTTTCTTGATAGCTAGGTATGATGAATGAGGTAAAAAGAACTGCTTTATACAAGCTTCTAGTAATGTGATTGTAATATGTGGGGAACAAAAGCATTGCATGCTCTTATCATTAGGTCTCAGTCTTTTTTTAGTGAAACTGAGAATCAATAAATTTAATTTTGAAGATTTTTCACTGGTTATCAAATTATTGATGACAGTCAGCTCCCACCTCTTTTAGTCCATTAAAAGTATAATTTATTTATCTTTTGGCTTACACAGTTTCTGAGAACTCTTCATATAATCTTATTTTTGCCCCTCTGTAAATAAGGTCTATTTTTAAGACTTTAGCTTGAACACTCGTTTTCAGCAATTTTTTTTTCTTGGTAACAAAGAGAGATTTTATTTAGGAAGAACAAAGAAAGTTTAGAGCACGTTCAAGGAGACTTGAAAGTGGGTCCCACTCCTGAAGGAGAAAAGGTGAGAGAGACGAGACACGAAGGTCTGCAGCAGTATAAATATGAAATGGTGAGAGAGTCTAGTTTTCAGCATTTTGAGTATAATGTGCCTACATATTTGTTTGTTTGTCTGGGGGGGGTGTTATAGGTTTCACAAATTTGAAAAATTTTTCAGTCAACCTATTTCTAAATTTCTTATCCCCCTACCCTTCCTTTATGTCTGGATTTTTTTGTTACACATTATGTTACACTACTTTTTATGTACAACAGAAGAGAAAAAGGGGCTAGGATGCTCCCGTTAACATTTCTTATAAGGTCACAAATCTCATTCATGAAGGTTCTGCCCTCAGAAAATAGTTATCTCCTGAGGCCTCACTTCTCAATACCTTAGGGTTTAAGTTCCAACATAGGTACTTTGAAGGACACATATATTCCTTAGTAAAGCCCAAACCCCCAATATGACTTTATTTGGGGATGAGGCTTTTAGGGTATAATTATGGTTAAATTATGGTCACAAGGATAGATTTCTATTCTGAAAGCATTAGTACCCTGATAAGAAGAGAAAGAGCAAGAACAGTGATTTCTTCTCACCCTGAGCATGCATCTAGGAAAGACCACATGAACATGCAAAAAGAAGGAGGCCGTCTATAAATCAGAAAAAGAGCCCTCACCAGAACCCAATCGTGCTGCCATTCTGATCTCTGACTTCCATCCTCCAGGATTATGAAAAATAAATTTCTATTTTCTTAAGCCAGTAAGGCATATAGTATGGCAGCCTGAGAGGACTAAAATAGGTTATACCATCAATATCTTGAGCAAGGCTTCTTTATTTAATAGATAGACATTGATAAAAAAAATACAACATCCTGATATAAAGCATAAAGAAATTATTTCATGAATAAAAAGTTATATACAATTATATTAAAATGGCCTTGTTTAAAAGAATTAAAGTTTGACTCCAAGAAAATGAAATGACTTTGTGGTCAAGAGACAACATAGGTAGTGTCAGATTATTAAAATAGGTAATTTCTCAGTTAATTAATATTTTAACATGTATAACATAAATTTCTTAGCACAATCCTCTCACTAAGAGGCACCAAATGAGCTCATACTGTTATTTTTAATTATAGCAAATATACGTTAGAGTAACTGTTGATGAATGTGATTGAAAAATATGATTAGACTATCCTACATGAATACACTAACCTTAAGATAAATGTACTCTAATTTCTCAGTTATAATTTATTTGAAGTATATTATTGCTATCTACATTATGATCATTTACTGAACTAAAAAGACCAAACCACATACCTTAATCCACTCTCAGAATAAATAGGCAATGAAGGTAATATATTTATTTTTATTCCTAATCATTTCTTGTATTCCAATAAGTTTAGGGAGTACAAGTGTTTCTTATCACATGGATACATTATATCATGCTGAAGTCAGGGCTTTCCGTGTTCCCATCACACAAATAATGTACATTCAATCAGTATAATTTTATCCCACCCTCTCTATGCCTCCCCTTCCTTTGTAGTTTTCAACATCCATCATTGCTCTTTATGACCATATATATCCTTCTTTTAGTTCCCACTTGTAAATGAAAACATGTGGTATCTGCTTTTCCATTTCTAAGACATTTTACTCAAGGATAATGATCCCAATTCCAACCAAGAGAAGACATTATTGCATTCCTTTTTAAGGTTGGGTAGTAATCTATGGTATATTTATATGACATTTTCTTTACCTACTCATCAGTTGACGGGTTGATTTCATATCATTGAAGTTATGAATTGTGCTGCAATAAACATTCTGGTGCAGTTGTCTATTTTATAAAATGACTTCTTGTCCTTTAAGTAGATACCCAGTAGAGGGATTGCTGGACTGAATGGTAGGCTTATTTAGTTTTTTGAGAAATCTCCATACTGCTTTCCATAGCAGTTGTACAAGTTTACAGTGTATAAGTGCTCTCTTTTCACTAAACCAATAGCTATTATGTTTTGACTTTTTAATACTGATGATTCTGCCAGGGTAAGATGGTATCTCATTGTGGCTTCAATTTTCATTTTCTTAATAATTACTGATATTGACCTTTTTTCCACGTTAGTTGGCCATTTGTCTATTTTCTTCTGAAAGAGTCTGTTCATGTCTTTTGCCCAGTTTTTGATAGGTTCATTTTTTTTATTGTTGACTCATTTTAATTCTTTGTAGAGTCTGGATATTAGCTCTTTTTTAGTTATATAGTTTATGAATATTCACTCCTATTCTTTATGTTGTCTGTTTAATCTGTTGATTATTTTCCTTGCTACCTGAACTTTTTAGTTTCACTATGTCCAATTTATTCATTTATATTTTTATTGCTCTATTTGCTTTGGGGGTCTTAGTTATAAATCCTTTGCTTATGCCAATTTCTAGAAGAGGTCTTCCTATGTCTTCTAATGAAACAAAAAAATATGATAGAAAATACCTTTACTATTGTGATGTTAGGGGTTGGTAGCTCAGTGACAAGCATTGCTTGTAAAATAAAGGAGAATACCAGTATTTTTCTTTCAGAAAGATGTCAACCTATTCATTACTTGACTGGAGTTTGTAATTTTTGGTTCATTTTCAACACAGTCAATTCATGGGGGACATAAAGGAAGAGACCCTAAAAGGTCAACCTCTTCTTCAAGGAGCTAATTTTCAAAAAAGGACAAATGAACAGGGTACTGGTATGCCTGGTGTTCGTCAAATACCAAAAAGAAGCTCTGTATGTTGAGAAAATGAGATTTCATATTAAAATTGTGCAGAGTCAAATTGTATTTGCTGGTTGTATTTAACTCCTCAGTTTTTGTATAAATATTGTAATATGGAGTATGAGTCCTTAATTAAACTTATATTTAGGGTTAAATAAAATAATTTAAAACAAGAAGATATTGATACACATTACATGGCTCACATAGAAAATTTAATTGTTACAGCAGATGAGCTGGAGAGGCTGAGGTCTAACCCGCTCCCATCTGAGCTGCTATGTTCCTCTTCAATATACATATCACTCTCTTTAGGAAGCTGCTGTTTGCATTATTGCCTGGATGACTGTCTTCCAATTTCAAGAGTGGTAAATGTAGTTCTGGATAGCCAGGTGAAATGGTTGGTGGTGGAAATGTATGCAGGATTATTAATTTGCTAATGCTTCTTACCATGTATTGGAAATAAGCAGAAACAAAAACAAGGAAAATAAGTGAATCTAAAAGAAAGAATACTTAAGGCATTAAGAATAAGAACTGGAATCTTTATGAATGCTTGAAATAATTTATCCTGAGAATGTGTTGAGAATGCTACTATTTTGTAATCGGTAATATGGCCATTTTCTCTCACTTTAAGAAATATAATTATATATTTTTGTGCATTTACTATTGGTAACATCCAGTTATTGGCAATATTGTATGTGTATGCCTAAAAAGAAGTACAAGGAATGTTTTTCTTTAAAGACCTTTAAGTCTTACAAGGGAAGATAAAATAAGCATACTAATAAGTTGATGAAGCAAGTCTCTTAAAGGTGGAACAAAGAAAGTGCTGAAGGAACTCCACTCCTTCTAGGTTTAAGACCCCAGGAGTGTAATTCAGCTAATCAGGAGGGCATAAATTCTAACTTTGTTCCACTCCACATTCTCGGATGACAGAGGTGGAAGTGTGCTCCCATTGAGATCTATAGATTTTCCTACATGAACAAAAAAAATTAAAAAATGACTTACCTCTCTGAAGACATGGTCTCCTATTTGGCTTGCTTAGCCTTCTCTCACATTCCGTCAGAGGATAATTGAAGTGAAGGAAGTAGCATGTAGTGATTCAGAGGTTTGCAACTAGGAAATTTTTCGATTTAGGGGCATATGTAGCCTTTCATGTACAAAGTTCTCATTTTAACCTACCTCAGGCTACTTGGCTTTACTGATTTATAGTTAATTGGGATAGAGATTTTTGGTGAAAATTTTGAATACTTATATGCTTTTTTGTATGAATTTCAGATTATGCTGGCTGAAAAAAATAATTGTAATAACTCTCAAGCAATGAATGAATACCACAGGGAAGAGCTTCAACCACCTCTGTCCCTGACAACCTGCAAGTAAATCCTTCTGTGTTCACTGTTCACAGAGGTATGTTCCTGACATCAATTGTGATAGCTGAAAGATTTCTTTGCTATCAACTAACAAAATCCCAATACCATTTCCCCATTTTAAAATCATTTCTGAAAATCCTTTAAGAAAGTTACTGCTGTTTTCTGTTACACTTTTACTATATCTATCTAGTTGGACCATGTACAGGCTTAGTTATTATATATGTGTTCAGGTCCCATTATGATAAATGAACAGCAATTGGGGAAAAGGTTGAGAGAAGAAATCTATATTAATTATGGCCAAGAAGGAAGAATATATTGTCCTCAGAATGACTCAATGGCATTATACCATTGTGCACTCAAGGCATTTGATAAATACAGAATTCTAGTAGAGAAAGAAAGTCTTCATTCTTATTTTCAAAAGAAAAAGCCTAAAAAGATCTATTTTATATATTTTAGATATATCACTGAATAGCTGTCAATGAGTTCAGTCTTCCTTCATTATTAATGGTCAAGAAAGCAAAATAGAATCAAGTCTAAACTACTTACAACTGACTTAATTTATCTGCAAACTTTTTCTGTGTACAGAAGAAGAAACAACTAGAGAGAAATACCTAAATGGTGAGGTATTGTGATGCCTTTTATAAGCTATTGAATGCTTTCTGTCTCTTATTTTACATTTTGCTACTTTTGTGCTGTTTATGAAAATATGTAAAAGATTTTAGGTGCCGGACATAAAAATACTTCTGTTGCAGTTTAATGTGAAAAGCAGATTCACTTTTATTTCATTTGCCAAATTAGGATTTTAGGCAAGGGAATGTTTACCTGTCAATCTTGAATTAATATATTAATATTCTAAAATTTAACAAAACATTATTGTTAAAATTTATTTTAAAAGCTAAGCTTCAGACTTATTTATAAATTAGAGTAAGGTAGATATTTTGCAATTCAGAAGCTCAGTTTATTGAGTCCCCATAGAAAAGCAGTATTTTTCTAATTTCTAAACTGATCTTCTGCTGTCTTTTGAATCTTCATTTAAATGTTAGCTTATTTGCATGCTATGATAAAGTATTAAATGGTGACCAGTAGAAAAATCACAATACAATATGCTTTGTCATATATTACTATTTTATATACTTATTGTTTAAACATGATAATTTGTTCCATTTTCTGAAAAACATACCTAAATGTATTCTTATATTCACTTAACTCTTGATTCCTCAGTGAGAAGCGGCTCCCATTCTCAGACCCACCAAAATGGGTGACTAAATATTACTGAACATTAACTTTATATAGAGAATTTTCCACCTGAGAAGATGCCTTTTCTCACTAACTTGACACTTCACCTCTTAAGATTTATCGTTCTTGGCTAAAACTGGAAGTAATTATTTTGTTAACTCCAAGAGAAAATCCTGATTCTATTATTGCATGGGAAATGAAAATTTTCTTATTTTTACAGTTTCTGACCAAAAAAGAAATCTGAGGGTTAAGGATCTATGATTATTTCAGCCTCGCCTAGTAGCACTGATGACAACTAAATGATAGGAGTGTCCGTTTTCTTAAGAACACCCACCCTTCAAACACAATACATACACACATACAGCACACACATTTTAAATAAAAAATGTAAATCCTGGAGTCAATCATTTCTCTGAACTAAGTTATGCACGCATGAAGACTAGGTTTAAATCAGAGAAAATGCCAATAAACGAAATACAGTCAGACTATTTTGACTTTTTTAAACTCAAGATTAAGCATGACATTAAAATATGCCATTGGTTAATATTTTCTACTTCACTATTAGTCCACATTTTCACTAGTGTATTTTGGTGGCGTTTTGCAGAACACATATGTTGCAACCTTCTTTTTTCCTAAAATAACAAGACAATTGTTCTGTAATTTGGCTCCCTTATTGACAATTAGTTTTGGTTATTACATTTAAATCCTAAGAATTAGATTCTCTCAAATGTCACCATGCAAATTGGGGCCCTGGATGTTATTTCAGCACTGAAAACCAGTTCATAAAACAGGAGCCACCTTAATATCTCAAGACCACAGGCAGCACTCTCCAAGTTGGTTGCTGTGATCACACCTCCACAATTTTCAGTGGTTAAAGTCATTCCCTTCTGGTTTTGTTTGAGATTATTTCTGCACACACATCCAGTGATCTCAAATTGCACTGCAATGAGGTTTCTAGATATTGGGATATCTGCTGTATACCTATAATAGATTAAAGAGACACCTGAACCAAATTCAGGATCTACTCTTAGAGAAGGGATAATATGATTTATTATTTTTCTTGTAAGCAGTGTCTGATAGTCAGGGAGTAGGTAATAAAACCTATGTTGTAAACATAATGATACTTTTAGATTGTAGATATTATAGTTATTTTTATTTGTTAATATTCCAATCAGGGTTTTCCCCTCTATTTTGAACTATAAAGTTCCTTTCTTTTCTCTTCTTTCTTTAATTCATGGAACAATTTTAGCTGTCTTGTTCTTCCCTGGTCACAAAATTCATTTCTGACATTTCTTTGTCGTGTGCTTAAAAAATGTAGACTATGGTCATTGAAAGAATGAAGATTCAGAGTCAAACTACCATGGTGCTCCTACTCTTTTTTCTTTCATTGTCCTCATGAACCATAGAAAGTCATTTCATCTAAAAAAAAAAATGAGGATGATAAAAGTGATGATCCCTAAGGTCCCTCCACTAACTGAAGCCCAAGTACTGATATTCTGTACAGATTGGTTCTACTCTAGAGAAAAATCAAGAATTGCACAGTACAAAACTTATCTTTCTCCTGTAAGATAAATGTGAGTGCCTCATTAGCATTGATCTCTCCATTGATAGCTTTGATCCATATAGATATTAGTGTGTTCTGAGATTCAAGTCATTTAAAATCTTAGTGGTTATAATCACAGGATTTGGTATCAATGGAATCTGGGCTTGAATTCTGAACTGGCACTTATTAGCATTGAGATTAATTCCAACTGTAAATTACAATTAATTCCGACTTCATAGTCATTTTAGTGTGCACCCTATCAATGCATGTAAAAGTGCAAGTCAAGTGACTAGCACAGTGCCTGGCATAAAATATATGTCCAATATGAGAATTATTCCTGTTACTGGTATTACTAATAAGTTTTTTTGTCCTTCTTGGAAAAATAATTTGGAAAGAAAATAAAAGGAATGAGTGTTAATAGTGCCTCTGAGCATGAAGGGTTGTCAAAAAAGGATAATATATTGAATATGACAATCTCTATGAGCTACAAAATTTTCTTGAAATAAGTAAGGCAAATGCCAGGTTCATATGTACTCTATCAACTTTCAATCAGATATTATTAATTGTCATCATCATAATCAAATTAGATATGACCACTAAGTCTTCCTAAAATACTTCAGATAGGATCAAATTTCCATATGGCACTCAAAAAAAAAATCCTGATTTTCCAAATCTGGCCTGGGTTTTTACATAATCTAGAACTTGAAACAACAAAAAACAAAAACGAAAGAAATCCTGGATGAAGAATGTAAATGTACTGATGATAAACACTCAAAAAATGAATTTAAAATTAAATTTCAGTTATGCAGACTATAATTGCCTGCCTTGTTTTGTTTTGGACCATCCAGGTATCTTTCATTAGCAAATAATTCAAAATGGATTGTAAAATCATATTTAAAATAATAAAATACTTAAATGAAAGGTGTGAAACTGTAACAATTCTAGAAGAAAATGTAGGAAAAACTCTTCTACATATCAGCCTAGGCAAAGAATTTATGTTGAAGACTCCAAAGGCAATTACAATAACAACAAAAGTAGATACATGGGACCTGAGTAAAGAGCAACAACAGATCAAATACACAACCTGTAGAATGAGAGAAAATATTTTCAAACTATATACCCAATAAAAGGCTAATACCAAAAATCTACAAAGAATTCGAATCAGCAAGAAAAGTACAAACAATTCCATTTAAAAGTGGGCAAATGACATAAACAGGAACTTTTAGATAGAAGATAGACAAATGGCCCACAGACATATGAAAAAATATTCAACATCATTAATCACCAGGGAAATGCAAGTTAAAATCAAGATGAGATGAGATAACACTTTATCCCAGTTAGAATGGCCATTATTAAAAAGTAAAAAAGTGTACACTGTTGGTGGGGCTGTAAAGTAATACAAACTCTATGGAAAAGAGTATGAAAATTCCTCAAGAAATAGAGGCAGACATCATTCAACCCAGGAATCCAACTACTGGGTAACAACCCAAAGAAAATGAAGTAATTTTATTAAAAATACATCTTCATTTGGATGTTTATTTCAGCAATATTCACAATTGCAAAGATGTGGAATCAACTTAATGCTCATCAATTCGTGAGTGAATTAACAAAATGGGATACACATACACACACACTCCATGGAGTACTACTCAGTTATAAAAAGAAACGAATTAATGATTAATGTCTTTGTGTCAATTTGAATGGAATTGGAGACCGTTCTTCTAAGTGAAGTATCTCAGTAATGGAAAATCATTTTATGTACTCTCTAATAATTTGGAACAACTCAATAGGCAAACATAGGCACAGAGAGTAAAGTCACTGAAAATCAAGATGGGGGGGAGAAAGAGGTGTAAAAATCTACCTAACAGATACAATGAACATTATTTTGGGGATGGGAACACTAATAGTCTTGATTTAAACATTATAAAAACCTCCCATGTAGCAAAACATTTGTACCCCCTTAATATTTTGAAATAAAATAACACTGCAAATCACACTAAGGGCATTCTGGAGCGCATTGATTAATTAAACCCCTGTATCAAAAATCTATTTTGTCTGAGTCACTGGGATTTACAAAATATAATGACACTTTCAATGTAGTTCTTGGAGGTAACTCTTGGAAATTCTGAGTATCATTTTGCAGAGAGAAAGAAAGAGGAAGGCGATGGCTTCAGAATTGCTGACTCTGTATACAGAAATAATTCCCAGAGGACTACAAAATCAATGTGGACAGCTCTGCAAATATTTTAGGTCTGCATGGTAAGTCCAAAAAAGGTTTTAAGTTCTCACTCTTTTTTGAACAAGCTTGCAGTAACACTGACAATTGATACTGTGTAGAATGTTCAGTTGAAGGCTGCTTCAGAAAAGCAAAGCACTACTGGAATAAAAAAGGATTCATAATTGAATGAAATTAAAGGTAATTTAAGGTATCATAGTAAGAAAAAAATTGAATCCAGTTTAACCTGTCTACCCTCTTTTTTGAAACAAAAATTATATCTTCTAAAACATCATTAATTTATCACCCTTGTTAATAAATTTTCAATTTGCAGAGATTTTTATACCTTATATTTTACTTCCTCATACATGTGACATAAGTGAGTGAATAGTGTATTTTGTATTTTGAAATGTCTCTTAGTGGATTTGAAATAGATTATATTAGAATTGATTAGATATAATTATCTCAAAAGACACTTGCCATTGTTTTATATAATTACAAGTAGAAATTTACAAAATTTGAAATTGTTTTAATCGTTGAAAAGTGATTATAATGTACTTTTCTTTTCCAAAACTAATTGGAGGTTAACTACACAGCAAATCACATACTGATTTTTGACAGTACGTTTGATAAGGATATTTTTAATGAAGGTATTTTAGAGCAGTGATCATAGGCCTGTCAGATTTTGATGGCCGCTGTAAAGTGATTGAGGCTGGTCAGGTGATAGAAAAATGTGTGAATATGCTGCGTCCATGTTGCTACAGTTAGGTCGGTATTAGTCATAGTGATGAAAGTCCTGGAGTGTCCTGGAGTGTAATTTCACATGTAATGCATGATGTGTGCAAAAAGAAAAATACTGCTGCTTCTTTTAAGTTTTTTTTTTTTAATTTCTTTTAACAGCAACTATTAGTTGCTAGAACTGTTCATTACTATGAACTTTTCATTACTTTCATAACTATGAAATTTAACACTTTCAACATTTTTTTTTTTTTTTTGGTGACTAACTGCATTTGATTACTATGGAAACTCAAATAGAAAAATTTAGAAGCTTACTTCATTTATAGCATTCTTTTCGTTCACCCTGTTGTAAATATCTTGACTACCACTTTCAGCTCCTCAAATACTTCAAATGCTTTCTCCTGGGCTTTATGGTTTCCTCCACCCGCCATACATTTCCCGAGGGTAAAAGTACAACTTCCTTGTGTTCCGTGGCTCAGCTCAGCTATAACTTCTTCAGAATGGCCTCCCTTCACTAAGCTGTTTAAACCAGCTCACCAGCCACTCCATTTCTTCACAATATCACTCTGAATATGGCCTTCAGAGCAGTATGTTATTTTTTATGGACTGAATTGTGCCCCTCCCCCCCAATTCATTCGTTGAAGTCCTAACCTGCAATATCCCCAAATGTAACTAACTATATTTGGAAACAGGGTCTTTAAAAAGGTCATTAAAGTAAATTTAGTCCACTTGGGTTGGTCCTAATCCGTTATAAGAAGAGATCAGGACACAGAGAGACACAGAAAGAAGACCATGTGAAGACAGAAGGAGAAAACAGACATCTATAAACCAAGAAGCTCTCACTTTGCTGGCGTCTTGATTGTGGACTTCTAGCCTTCAGAACTGTGAGAAAATAAATTTCATTGGTGTAGGCACCCAGGCTGTGGTACTTCATTATGGCAGCTGTCGGAACTGCTACACCGTCACTGACTCTGCTTTAGTGTCTTGTTGCCCCACTTCTAGAAGATGGAATCTTGGATGCAGGGACATTGTCTTTTTCTCCGAACCTGGCCAAGTGGGTGGCAGGTACTGAGCTCTCCACCAACTATCTCTGGATGAAAGGATGACAGGAGATGACAAAACCAGAATTCACACCCAGATTTGCCTAAATTAAAATCTGATTCCCTTTCCCTACTTACCACCTTCCTCCTGCGAAATAGATTACACCAAGGGTTCTCCGAGTCAGAAATAAATAGAATTCTGACTTGTAGTTACCCAAATAGAGCATTTGTGTCTGGGAATTCAGGATTCAGAATGTGGACTTTATTTCAATACTTGGGAAACCGGAAGGAAGTGGCCTTTGTGCCTGCGTAGCCTACATGGAGAAGGACGTGATGTGAGCTGTAAAGTGCATGTCATGGAATAACCTGGAACAAGTTACATACTCCTTAGCACAGTTAATGTGATACCAACGACACAGCTGTAATTGGAGAAGAGCATCTGTGGATCCAGCTGTGAGAAACTGGGAAAGACAAAGGCAGGGAAAACAGGATCATGTCTGAAATAGTTAGCTCAGATATCCCTTCACCCAAAATATTTTGAGGTGCTTCTAAAGCTCTCTGTGTAAATGTTCATTGTATCATCCAACACACCATAGTGAGGTTATATGTTTACACATATTCCGACTACCAGAATGGCACTGTTCAGTTCCCACAGTAGCCCCCGTAGTTTTGGTGCTCAGTGAGTGCTTGGTAGAATCTGAAATTGATATGAGGAATACCCATTGTACTTATAAGACCTAAACCAGCCAAAAGGCACACATTTTTTACTCAGTTCTTGTTTCCTATATGCCGTGTCCTTATTTATTAATAGCTATGTTAATTTTAAATACTTTTACATGTATTATTGTAAAAGATATACTGTTAATACTTTTTTATAGCTACATTAATTTTAAATACTTTTACATGTATTATTGTAAAAGATATACTGTAAATGCTTTTTTAAATATGAAAAAGAGTTAACCCTTGCACAATTCAGGGGTAGGAGTTAGCAACACCTCCTCAGTCAAAAATCCACATATAATGTTTGTTTGTCCCCAAACTGAACTACTAACACCCGCTGGTGACCGGAAGCCTTACTATAACATAAACAGTCAATTAACTTTTTTTATGTTACATATATTGTATGGTGTGTTCTTATTCAATGAAGTAAGCTAGGGAAAGCAAATGTTAAGAGAATCATAAAAATATATATTGTACTATTTATTAAGTAGATAGGAAGGTCTACTTAATAAAAAGGTCTTTCTCCTCATAGTCTCCACTTTGAGTAGCCTGAAGAGGAGAAAGAAGGGGAGGGGTTGGTCTTGCTGCCTGAAGTGTGGCAAAGGCAGAAGAAAATTCGTGTGTAAGTGGATTTGCACAGTTAAAACGTGTGGATTTTCTGTCAGATGCGACACTCATTTTACTTTTTCCCATTCAGTGATTACCTAACTTCCTCAACCATGATTAAAAATACATTTATTTGGAAATTTCTCAATACTTTCTCCAAAAGCACTATCAGATAATAGGCGAGCGTGTCACGTAAGTACTTCAGATCTTTCAGAAGCTGAGTGAGAGTTCAGCCTCATACAAAATAACCCAAATGTCATGATGTGTTCTCATAGCATGACTTTCCATTCAATCTAGTTCAGTTTGTCCCTTGGGATATCTTGCTTTTTATAAGGTTTAGAGAACCAATTCTGGGTCCTATAATAGTCAAGTTTAGTGAGAGATTCTGGGCAAGACTAGGTCAGATTGTAGGAATATAATAAGAATAAAGTAGTCCATTGAGACATAGCTAGACATACTTCTGCTCAGTGAGTATCTGAACCATTATACTAGGAAAACCAATGAAAGAGTCTCTTTTCTGGATCAAAATAGGTAACATTCAGGAAATGAAGTAGTGATTGAGAAGCATCAAATTGTGGTATATGTATGCCATGGAATATTATGCAGCCTTAAAAAAAGATGGAGACTTTACCTCTTTCATGTTTACATGGATGGAGCTGGAACATATTCTTCGGCAAAGTATCTCAAGAATGGAAGAAAAAGTATCTAATGTACTCAGCCCTACTAGGAAGCTAATTTATAGCTTTCACATGAAGGCTATAACCCAATTATACCACAAGAATATGGGGAAAGGTGCAAGGGGGGGAGGGGAGGAGGGAGGGTGGGTGGAGGGAAGGTAATTGGTTGATCTACACTTACGGTGCATCTTAGAAGGGTACAGGTTAAACTTATTAAGTGCAGAATATAAATGTCTTAACACAATAACTAAGAAAATGCCATGAAGGCTATGTTAAAAACAATTTGATGAAAATATTTCAGATTGTATATGAAACCAGCACAATGTACCCCATGATTGCATTAATGTACACAGCTATGATTTAATAAAAAAAGAAACGTCATGTTTTTGATGAATTATAACTGACTTTATTCCCCTAATAAGTTATGTACAAAGAAATGAATAAAAAATAGAACTTGGTGAACTCAATTTATAGTGAGAGCAAATAAATCCTTTGGAGCAAATTGTTCATGCGGAATTAGGCCTCAGGACACTTGAACCTCACGCCTTCAGTGTGATATAAATAAAACACTTGGAGAGAATACTTTTAACTCAACCATTCTCTATCTTATTAACCATAATATAGGTTAATTGCTTTCTTGGCTCCTAACAATATCTGAATTTTTAAAAGTCTGTTTACCTGTTTATTGTATTTCTTCACATTTACTCTGTGAGAGTAGGGACTTTGTTTTTTGTGTCCTGCTGGAGAAAACCTATTATATGTCCTGAAAATGTGTTTGGGTTCAGATGGTTACAATATCTACCATACAGCAGGCACGCAAAACAAGGTTGTTGAATAAAGGAATTATCAACTCAAATTTCTTCTCAGATTTTTTTAAACACATAAACTCTGATGATATATGTGCCCCTCCAGCGCCCTACTCCTTTGAGCCACAGGCACCACCCTGTGTATGATTTTTTAATTGACAAAATTGTGTATATTTATTGTTTACAACACGATGTTTTGAAATGTGTACATTGTGAAATGGCTAAATTGAGCTCCTTAACACATGAATTATCTCATATACTTATTTTTGTTGTGAGAACACTCAAATATACTTTTAGAAATTTTCAAGAATATCCATGTAATACATTGTTATTAACTGTAGTCATTGTGTTGTACAATATGAATTTATTTCTTCTGTCAAACAAATTTTCTACCCTTCGGCAAACATAGTCTAATCCTCCCTTGTCTTCCCAGACCCTGGTAATCACCATTCTACTCTCTGCCCCATGAGTTTCCCTGTCTTAGATTCCATATATAAATGAGATCATGAGGTGTCTGTATTCCTTTGTCTGGATGATTGGCTGGCAGGATTTCTTTCTTTTTAGGAGTCAACAGTATTCATCATGTACACACTGAGATAATGTTCATTGGTAGTATAAGCAACATGCCTTTCATTAAGGCTCAAGTGCTGTACAGAGATTATCATTAGAATTGCTATTAGTCTGATTCCCTTAAAGGATAAACAAGCTTGTGTAGAATGGAGTATCAAAGGCTGTGTCAGATAGATCACAAGTCTCTAACGTGGATGTCTTACTCCATGAGACTAATAGTTGAACTTTGCTCTGCCACTTCCTGGATGAACTTGAACGAGATATTTATTCTCCGTAAACAATAAGATATTTATGTGATCATATTTATGGACCTTAAATTACATAATATATGTAAAATGCCTAATATGATCTCATGAATTCTAGATATTGAGAAATAATTGCTACTATTGTTATTTCTTCTTAGCTTTCTTCACTTTACCAAAATATTTATGGAATATGGTCGCACAGATGGTCAAGTATCCTATTGTATGTATGTGTATTGATTTATGTGGTTTCTCTTTAGAGAGGATATATAAATACTGTACATAGAGGGAATCAGGGTATAGATATGGACCTATCAGAATTCACATGCAAAAAGTAGAACCATTACTTATGGAAATAATAGGCTTCCTATGTTCCAGGGTGTCGCTCCTTCAAGCACCTATATTAACACATGTTGATTTCCCCTCCTATAGGTTCTTCAGGGAGACTGAGACTGACCAGTCTGTGTTCAGTATTTTAAACTGATAAAATGATTCTGCTCAAAGATGCACCGCTACGGGAAGTATGACAGTGGGCCGAGTTCTACATTCTCTGGATCTCATTGTTAATATAACCAAGATTAACCTTGGTTCATGTCTTCATTTATTCATATAACAAATATTGACAATTTACTGCACGTCTAACACTGTACTAGTTGCCTCAAACTTATCAATACACAAAGAACTCTTCATCCTCAGAGTTTACCTAGACGGGTAAACAGACAATGTGAAAATGAGTTAATAAATGAGAAAGGCATATAGTATTTTAAAGGGAAATCTTTATCAAAATTTAATTAGAGAAACAGGCTAGGAACACTGTGGGCGGAGCCTTGGCAAATGGAACATTAAGTAGGTCCTAAAGCTAAGTGTCAGGGAGAAGCTGAGATTTGGCCAAATATTGGAAAGCAATGAGACAATTAGACTTGAAGGTATCTTTGGGAAGAACATCATAGAAAGATGAAACAGCTAGAGCTAAATCTCCCAGGTGAAGGTCAGCTTAGTGTATTCTAACAACAAATAATTGTAGTGAAAACCAGAGGCAATCACGCCCATATGGGCAATTTGTCAGCTATGAAGTGATACATTAATGGAGATGGTGTCATTACTCCTGCTCTGTCACTAAACAGCCATGGCAACTTGGAGAAATCACCTTCTCTTAGCTCCATTTCCTCCTTTAAACGGGATGTTGAAACTAAAGTCCCTCCATACAAAAATTCCGTGACCATAATTAATGTAATTTTGACATTTTGTTTAGCTTTAAATATTTTCTTATGCACTCACTATTATAAAAGTGAACCAAATAAAGTTGAAATAGGTATAAGAATGGATGAGAGAAGATTTTAAATAAAAGTTTTCATTATATAAAAAATTACATTTCTTATTTAAACCATAAACTATGTTATTTTCTAGATTTAAAAAACTGTTGATACTTCAAGATTGTCAAATTCACAAAAAACAAGGAACGAGTGAGCACGTGTCAAGCTTATAGTAGACAAGAGCTAAGTAGCGCTGTACCTATGTTAATTTATTAGTTCTGATAAGTGCACCACAGTTATGTAAGATGTCAGATGTTAACCTTAGAGTAAGTTAGGGGAAAGGTATAAAAGTATTCTCCATACTATATTTAAAGCTCTTTTTAACCCAAAATTAATTCAATATAAAACATTTTTTAAAAAGTGTATATGATGTCTGAGTACAGCAACTCATACTTGTAATCCTAGCACTGTGGGAGGCCAAGGTGTGAGGATTTCTTGAGCCTAGGAGTTCATGGCCAACCTGAGCCAGAGTAAGACCCTGTCTCTACTAAAAATAGAAAAATTAGCTGGGTGTGCACCTCTAGTTCTAGCTACTGAGGAGGCTGAGGAGGGAGGATCGTTTACATCCAGGAGTTTGAGGTTGCAGTTAGCTATGATGACACCCCTGCATTCTAGTTTGGGTGGCAGAAGGGAGACCCTGTCTCCAAAAAAAAAGTATGTATGAATATATTTCCTCATAATTTATTCTTTCCCTGAATCTCAGTAATCATTGTTTATTTTCAATTATTAAAAGAAAATTGAAAACAAATAAGACATACATAGCTTCATTAATATGTAAAATGAGTATTTTTCTTTAAAATATAACAATTTTAATAAATTTGGATGGAAACAATAAACTCAAAGGGAGAAAAAATAAAACTATAAAATTGTTGTAGAAACAAAATATATAAAGAAAATGGTTAGCTACAAAATTCAAGTCAGCAAAACACTAGCCTTTCTATGCTTGAAAATAAAATCTTTCTAATATGACTTAGGACAGAATATTTTACCTAAGAGGCAAAGAGCGTGCGTTTGTTTATTTAGTGTGAAATCAAAGCTCCATTCCTTTCCATCACTAGAACCTTCATCCATTTCTGATGAAAAGTGTTGTAATGGAACAGAGTTTCCTACACAAAGACAGGTCTTGCAGGACCAGGCATGCTCTTCTGTCTATTTGCCAAATCTCCTCCTTGCCAAGAATGCTTCACTTGCAAAATGAAGTTCTCAGCAGCTTTTCTTGAGCTTAAGAATAAATGTAATATTTATTTATACCAGAGCATCTCAGATGAAGGAGACCTCATCACTGCCATGTAAGAAAGACAAATCTTGCCTTTTTTGTCCAATTATTTAAGTTGGTGATGAGTATATTGACTAATGTATGCATATATCTCAGAGCTCAGTGTGATCATTTTTGTGTTACCAAAACAACCAGTCTACCTCCAACCAATATATCTTATTCTGCATCAGTTCACAACTTCTTGGGAGCAAATTTCCTAGAAAATCATATAGAATTGGCAGCCAGCAGGACGCTATAAGCACTATCTCCTCTCAGGATGTTTCAAGTTTGGGCCTGCAATGCCAGATTTGAACCATGGAGCTTTCTGCAATTTGTCATACTTTCTGATTTGTTCCAGCATAAAATACTAGAATGTAAAGGCTACCAAGAAACACTGCCCAGTGTACTAAAGTCAGAGTAGAAAGAAGAAAATGACAATTCATAGGACCTCCCTCCTTGTTAAAACAGCTGATCAGAGAAAACAAAGGATTAAAAATATATATTTATCAGAAAAAGAGTAAAATTTAAACTTACAGCTGAATTTTCAAATAGAAGACTTTTATTGGGGGTCAGGGGTCTCTGTTCTCTGAACACAGTTGACCTTGTTCAATTACTTGACTGAGTTAGAAAGTTCAACTGAGGCCCAGCAGTAATCGACAGCAAAAGTGAAAATAAAACCGGAATAGCACAGGCAGTGTGGGCAGAAAGCAAAAGCAACCTACACAAGTTTCAGGGTAACAGAGAGAAATTTTATTTAGGAAAAGCAAAGAGAAAGTTTACAGCACTTCCAAAGAGAGTTGAAAGGGCTCCCTCTCTTAACAGCGAAAAGCTGAGAGAGCTGGAGATGGAAAGGCCTGCAGGGGTGTAAATATTTTAACTATTTGAAAGTCTTTCACTGGCCTCTGCACCTCCAGGAGGTGTTGTCCTTTTCCATTGGTCATTGATTGCTCTTACTACTGGCTATCAGTTACTTAAGTTCCTCCATACTTGCATTCTCTTTTTTTTCTTTATTAAATCATAACTGTGCACATTTATGGGGTACAATGAGCTGATCTGATATACAATGAAGAATGCTTACATTAAACTGATTAACATAACCATCACCCCACTTACCTGTTTATTATGGTAAGACATTTATACTCTACTCTTAATAGATTTGTATTGTACCATTGCATTGTGCAGAGTAGGTAAAGTTCCACCAAATTTCCTGCCTCCTCCCGCCCTCTCCCCGCCTCTCTCCTGCCTCTTCCCTTCTTTCTAGACTATAGTTGTGTTTTATCATTCATATGAATGTGATTATATATTGGTTTCACAATACTACTGAGTACATTGCATACCTTTTTTTCCATTCTTGAGGTACTTTACTAAAAAGAATATGTTTCAGTTCCATCCATGTAAACATAAAAGTTGTAAACACTTCTACACTGCTGGTGGGATTGCAAACTTACTCGGCCTTTTTGGAAAGAAGTTTGGAGACTACGCAAGGAACTTAAAGTAGACCTACCATTTGATCCTGCAATTCATCTAACTAGGTATATACCCAGATGATCAAAAATCATTTTACAACACACACATTTGCACTAGAATATGTATTGCAGCCCAATTCGTAATTGCAAAATCATGGAAGCAGCCTAAGTGCCCATGGACCCACGAATGGATTAACAAATTGTGATATATGTATACCATGAAATATTATGCAACAATAAAAAGGGATTTTTTTTTAACGTCATTTATGTTTACATGTATACTTACATTCTTACGGGCCGTTCAGACTTTCTGGTTCAGCAGCCATGTTTTTTCCCCAGCTTCTTTGCAGCCTCTGTTTTGGTGTCCCTTTTCAACTTTTATAAGGGCTATTGGTGTGAACAGATATTAACATACAGCAGAAAGAAGAACAGAGGTATTTGGATTTGAAAAGGATTATCTTTCCTCTTAAAATGGAAATATGAATAATGCCAAAACAGAAATTATACGGAGCAAAAGGTGGGAAAACAAACATCATATTACTCCCTAATTCTTATTCAAACTTGAAATCCTGACCATAATGTGAACAGAAAATACACCACCAGATTTCCTGATGACTTGAGATGGTTTCATCAGGGGTGTCATTGTGATATTTCAAAGATGTACTTACTGTCTGTCTTCATTTGAAATTGGATCCAAATATTTTGAAAGATTTCACCAACTTGGAGAAATTAAAAGAATTCTTATTCACCTATTTTGGTGGCCATTCTTAACTCTGAGCCTTCCGTTTACATTCAATTATTCCCTTGGCATATGTGTACACTCATGTAAAAAGGAATTATAATGAGAAACATACTTTCTCATGGTATTTATAATTAGAAA
This sequence comes from Perodicticus potto, assembly GCA_963574655.1. Taxonomy (NCBI): domain Eukaryota; kingdom Metazoa; phylum Chordata; class Mammalia; order Primates; family Lorisidae; genus Perodicticus; species Perodicticus potto. Next base: position 37,687 of record CAUYRH010116544.1, read on the forward strand.
TAAAGAGGGAAAAGTTTTATCAAGTTATGTATCAATGAAAATTCTCTCTGAAAGCGTGTTCCCTGTAATGTATAATCTACTAGCTTTCAGAGATGGACACTCAGCAAGGAGCCATTGTGTGGGGGGAGCAGCACCAGGAGCTCACTCAGCAACCTCAGTCACAGCTCAAATACTAATTATTTCCTTACCAAGATGCTAGAGCTGTAAAGTGTTTGAATGGCTCAAGTATTACTTCTGCCTCTAGAAATTCATGTTCTCACTATGGTCTATGATGGATTGAGGTAGAGTGTTTGTATTAAACAAGATGTTTTTGTTACAGGTGAGTCCTAGTGGATACTATTTTTAATGAACCCACTTATTGCACAATAAGAGGGGGAAAGGGGGGAGGGAGGGAAGGGGAGAGAGAGGGTGGGGAGAGAGATGATAAAGGGTGAGATCACACTTGTGGTGCATATGTGAAGGGTCAGGAGAAATCTTCTAAATATGGATCAAAACTGTTTTCACATAGTAAGTGAGAAAATATCATGAATATTATATTAATCAGGTTGATAAAAATATCTCTGATTGTATGGGAAGCCCGCACACTGTACT